>JBAIZL010000001.1:191631840-191824340 GCA_036971475.1 Prosapia bicincta
GCTGCAATTATTCGTGTAGTTGCATTAGCATAGAGCTTATTAGTTTAGAATGTTTTACATAGCTGCTAACATAATCACAATGAGATACACTCAACTAGCATTAAAGTACAGAGAAGAGTTGCTTTGTAGATGATTTCTTCCTTAAATAAGTAAGTTTTCAAATAAATTAGTTACACAGTTTGCTGTGAATAAATTAAATGGATGCCACAGTTTAGTGTAGTTCGTCTTCACATCGGATAGTCTGTAGGACGTTTCGCTTTAGGTTGTGGATCCAATCGGACGAGAAAGACATTTTAAAGTGGATTTAGTGTTTTATTTTACATCTATTAGAAAAATAATAGTAACCGCATAAACTATTACAACAGCTAAGGTCCTATGGAGTACAAGGTGGAATGCTAGCTCGTATCCAACGATTTTTAAATATGATGTGCTCTCTGAATTCCAGCCACATAGTTGTAGTTACAGCTTCATACACGGAGTTACGGGCCTCATACTGACTTGGAGTTATATCCCTATACTTAAACTAACATATACTCTTAATGAAATAATTTTAGTTAGCTGTAGTGGGTAGTAAATAGAATTTTATGTTTAACTTTATTTCCTAAGATAAGTTTTAAATAGATTAAAAATAAACGTTACATTATTCACTTCAAGTTTTAGTATAAGTAGGTCTCCCTCATTTTTAAATATTCAATGGTAGAATATTTTTATATAAAGCTTTTTAATCTCTTGCTAGCTTCACTTTCTCGTCAGCTATTATATATGATATTTGCATAAGATATACTATGTATTCATATGCAATCCTTTGACTACTTACCTTGTAGAGTAAATGGTAAAAGATCTTTGCGTAGAGCAAATGTGTAAGTCCCAAGTGTGAAATAGTAGCAGATATTTGCAAGTAGTGTAATCAATCAATACTTCATTTACGCCTATCCATTAGAAAACGACCTTTTCACATTAATACGTTGGCAATCCTGTTCATGTGATACAGTAATATTCTTAAAAGGAACATAAACTGTGAAGTAAAATCTAAATAATGGAATGTTGTCTCTCCCATTTTCTATTAAATCGATAATAAAGGAATGCGTGTGTTTTATGAGGTCATATGACTGCCCTAAGACTGTATATTTAATAGAGAATGTGCTCACATTGTCCAACCCTTGCAACAAATATTTCAAGCGAGGAATGTGGTGTTTATATTTCAAAATGCCATCAAAGTTTGCCTTTAAGTAGATAGTACAGTTAGCCCCGTGTGTTATGTATCACCAAATATTTGTTTGGGGAAAATTTTACAAAATATTTACAAAATTAAAGTGGTCGCTGTTTAAAGGAATGTGTTTTTTCTATTTTTATTTTGATATTTAGTTTTATATTATGATTTAAAAAAAAATAATTAGCAGGACTGGATAGACATCCCCAGTGGCGGCTCCAGAGGGTATGTCGGATAGGCCGGAGCCAACTTTTATGTATCGTTACAATCCTTTTTAATTGTCAATATTCTAAAAAAATAAATGATATATGTTTGAGATTATAAAAATGCTCATAATATTATAGCGTAATTTAGAATGTACAGACCAATAATATAATAGCAAATAATCACTCTTTTGTTTAGCTTATATATTTATTTTCCCTGAAAGTAAAAATGCCCTCAAACAAACCATTTAAATTTTAAAAAATTTCTGGAGGAGAATGCTAGATTACCCCCTCCCAGCTGTCACGACTCCCGTAAATTGCGCCATCCAAAAAATAAATCCCGAAGCCGCTCTTGGACATAACCTTAGACTTTCTACGCCTAATATGTTTCTCTTTATAGTTTATGAACACTTCCCAAAACACTACCATGCTGAATTATATATCTACGTTTTCGGCGTAACAAAGTTTAAAATCATCCCTCAACATTGAAAATGAATAATTGCTCTTATAAGCAAATTAATCAGTTTATAGATAAATCCTCTTTACTTTTGTAACAGTTTTTTAATTACATTTATTTACTGATAAAACTATATTGCAAGTGTGCTTGCGTTTCAGTCCATTTTACAGCAAATGAAATGTTAATTTAACTGTAAAAGTTGAATAGTTCACAGTTTTATACGTATGTTAAATATTTGGGGAAATTATTTTACCGCATTCTAAATTTCATAATAACTTTGTAACTTCAGCATCTCTGAATGTCCACCAGATATTTAACTGCTTGTACCTGGTTCTCCATCTCCATTTTATAGAATTTTAAGTCTCGTGGCTGCTGTTGACAATGTACGAGTATATGTTTCTCAAATGATTTAAAATACTTGTTTAAGTGACTTAAAAATACTTTTTTTACATAAACATTTGTTATATATTTGCAATTGAGACCAAAAACCGATAGGAACTAGAGCCTAAGTCCTTGAAAAATCGGGTTATCTTCCAACTGTCATCTATCGAAATAAATGCTTGAAGAAGTGATCTGATAAGAACAAATACTCTAACCTATCCTCTGTATCTCTTCGATCTTGACAAAGCGGTGATTATTTTGGGTTGTTTGTCTGAAAGTTGACTGACAATGACAAAGAAGTACAGGTCTAGGTTGTAACTCGATGTTTGATTGGCTGGTGTCCTCCAATAGAGTTATCTACGCCTTTCTTGGCTTCTACGTTGTAAAGGATTCTAGTTATAACTTTGTCTTGAATTTTAGTTTTCTGTTTAAAAACTTAAAATAAACATTTTATTTAGATTTTGATAGCTTAATGCTGTTCACATGTGTGTTTTTTTAATAATTTTACTCTAGTTATATTAAAATTGTACTACTTTATTAAGTTGAGTTAAAAATTCTATGGTTTCCTACTTATGGTTTATTTTGTAATGTTTGTAAAACATATGTCAGTTAGAAAAAAATACTTTTTACTTGGATTATGCATTTAGGCTTAACAAACTCTCGAGTTACGGTGCGTTATTCGCAAATAGGGCGATGTGTACACTGCACTATTTGTCCGGTCTATCGCTTAAACAAATATGGAAGGTTGGCCAACCTGATAGACTGCACATCAGATTACTCTCTTTTGCAAACGTTATTTTTCCATATTTTTAATTTAAAACATTTAAAATTGAAACAAAAATTGTTTTAATTTACGGCTTGAAATTGACTACCGTAACACATCACACTTACAGACGCACGTGCTCTCGGTCTCAATTTCTAAAACTGGAGAAATTTAAAAAAAAATATTTATATTCAAGTATCTAAAATATTCCAACTTTACTTCTCTCAGGAATGCGGAAGGAAGACGACATAATGTATTCTGATTAAATAATTTAATATTTAAAAAAACTTATACGTGATGTAGGCCTATACTTGTCCTATGTGGGAGATAAAGGGAGTAACAATGAAAAGATCATGCTAGAAACAAGAGACTATTACTTACGTTAGTAACCTCTTGCATGGTTGTACAACCGGTTTTTCTAGTATTTGAAAAGTAACGTACTTGGAACAATTTTTAATGGTGAGGAAATGCTAGAAACCATGTATTTGAATACAAAGATCGTATTTATTTCCAAATACGTAAATTTACGGCCCTTTAAGCTTAAACAAAACCCTTTTTTCAATAAATATTTTTTTATGTAGGATGAAAACAAATGTGGGTAAAAACACATATGGAACGATTGAAACTTAGGATAACACTAGTGTTTCTATGCGGAAGATCCTACAAGGCCGGGATTAAAACGTTGTGCAGGGTGTGAATGGATGGAGGTTTACATTTAAACATTGAAGATTACAGGCAACAACAAGAGAATGTTGAATTTATGTAATAGTGATTCGAACCTTTTCAAGTCTGCGAATTGCCCAAACATTTAAGTAATGGGAAAGACTGGACGATACTTGAGTTCAACAAAATTCTGCACACAAATTGTATTTTCTTTAAACCACTTTTTGAATACATTATCTTAGGATGGATAATTAAACGCACTTTTCAAATAACACGAGAAGAACTGTTCCATGATTACATATAATTAAATAGACTTATAATTCGTAATGTTATGCAGTTTGATTAGGCATTCATTATAAAAAACCTAACATTATATGACGTGGGATATAACCTTAGACGTGGGATATGGTACAAAGTATATATTTGCAACAGCATTTGTATTAGGAATGTGTGGAGCAGCGTTATAAATACCGGACATTCATAACAACTATCTACTTCATAGAACTATTAAAATATACGGTGATCGACTATGATGTATAGATAAGGGAGAGATTAATGCATATTTAAAAGTATTTAATCAAGAATCTTATTAGATGTTTTTCCGAGTCGACTTTAGGAAGGCATGGTCCTTAGTTGGAAGCGTTGGCCTCATCGAATGTGATTTTAAAGCTTGAAAATGGAAATTAATCCTAAAGTCGACTCGTTAAATATCATCAATTAAGATTCTTGTGTAATTATATTTATCACACATATACGCATGTACATCCTCCATTCTCATGCCTACAGAGACAAATGACAAGAAAATTCAACCATAATGAACCATTTTAATGCTAACGCGTTGCACCGAGGACTATTTAAAAAAATCCGAAGCAACTTACGGCTATTTATAATTACAACACTCGGTGATTGACCTTACAGAGATTTTTAATCACTTAAACAATAGTTTATGACTATCCGAACTTTGAATTTAGTAAATTTGTTAAAACTTACTGAGACAGAACGTTTTCGATCGCTATGTGCCGATCTTCATCAGTGTCTTCTGCTTGGATATGTTGGGTCAAGCGGTGACGGTTTTAAAGGTAGGTTTTCGATAGTATCAAAGAGTATGTGTGATTTGTGTTGTGTTTGTTCGTTTAATATGTTTGTACTTTGTGTTTTTGTGTGTCTGTAAATTTCATATTGTTCTAGTGTGTTGAGATGCGGTCCTTTTTTGTTGATGTGTAGGATTTCTAAATTATGATAAATGTCTGTGTATTTGTGTCCTGTTTCTTTTAAGTGATTGTAAAATGTTGAGTTGGGGTTCTGTTTGTGTTCTTCGACTCTTTGTTTAAAACTGCGACCTGTTTGTCCAATGTAGAATTTGTTACATTCGTCACAGTTCAGTTTGTATACGCCTAGTGCTTGTAGTTTATCTTTGTTGTTGGTGTGTTGTATTTTGTATTGTAACTTGTTATTGGTTTTGTGTGCTATTTTGTAACCTATTTTTTTGAAATTTGTGGGCTATTTTGTTTGTTGTTTTGTTTATGAATGGTAATGTGATGTAATTGTTTTCCCTGTCTGTAGTGTTAATTTTAGTGTTTTTTGTATTTTATACCATAGTTTGTCTATTACTGTGGTGTTGTATTCATTTGTTTTTGCTAAAAATTTAATTGTGTCTTCTTTGTTTATGTTTTCTGTGGTCATTATGACTTCTTTAAGTCTATGGAGCATGGATCTGAAGGCAGCGTGTTTGTGTTGGATAGGGTGGTTTGAGATGTTGTGGATAAGTGTGTCTGTTGTTATGGGTTTCCTGTAATTGAAGCTGTGTTTTTGTGTGTGGCTTTTGTTATGGTTAGGTCGAGGAAGTTTGGGGATCGGTTGGTTTCAATTTCTGAAATGAAGTGGAGTTTTGGGTGTATTTTATTTAAACGAACAAACACAATACAAATCATACATACTCTTTGATACTATCGAAAACCTACTTTTAAAACCGCTTGACCCAACATCTCCAAGCAGAAGACACTGATAAAGATCGGCATATAGCGATCGAAAACGTTCTGTCTCAGTAAGTTTCAACAAATTTACTAAATTCAAAGTTCGGATAGTAATAAACTATTGTTTAAGTGATTAATATTTCTTGTGGTTATTTTTGGTGTTTATTATTTTATTAGTTGCCCAATTATTTGTGTCTGTTACCAATTGTAATGTGATATCGTTTCCGATTGTGTTCGCGAGATTTAAGTGGAGTTGGTATAAACTATAGCTTAGAAAGTCTTTATTTTTGTATAGGTTTTTGATACTTTGTTTAATGTAAATTATTTCTGCTTTTTGTTTGGTAATTGTAGCTGCTTTAGTGTTGTTGTTTATGTTTATTTTCGCGTATGTGGGTGTTATGTTGTGTGTTAGCCATAATTTATTGAATTGTATGTGGGCGTGTATATTCCTAACTATCAAAATCGTATTCCTGTATTCTTGGACTGCAGCCTGTCTTGCTGAGTTGAATGCTTGAATTTTATAGTCCATTACGTTCGGTGAATCTTATTAATCACTTAAACAATAGTTTATGACTATCCGAACTTTGAATTAGTAAATTTGTTAAAACTTACTGAGACAGAACGTTTTCGATCGCTATGTGCTATGTGCTTACAGAGATGTAGATGAATCAAAGGTACATCACTAATGAGTATGTTGGCAAACACATTAATGTTGCCATTAATGTTAATATGTCATTGTTGGACGTAGATGTGACTACAGACGTAATTTTCTACCATATCTAAGTCCTTGAGAAGGTGTTCTGATAATGGAAAGTTCAATTTTTCAGACCGTATTAGTGTTTCTAAGTTAAAAATACTGAGTAATAAAACGTTTGTGACATGTTACGCATTTAATTATAAACTTTAATGGAATGAAAATCAACAATTTAAATATTTTAAAACAAATATTTGTCAATACAATAGTATAGGTTTAGGAGGGTGTCGTGTCATGAGTATGTTCCCTGAAGGATCACTTCCAGTGCGTTAAACCCACAGCGTAAATTAAACAAGGCTTTTAAAGCTGTCGTAAATTAATCTGGAATATAAGGCATTGTAAATGAACTGAGCGATTTCTTACACCACAGCTGTTATGAGGTAAGGTCAGAGTGACTTGCATTACTTTTATTTTCAGCAAAGTAAAATAAGTAATAGGGAATTATGCATCTAATAAAATATATGAAGATGTTTAAAGTGCTTTACATTAGTTTGCGATTGTGATCAAAATAGTTTTGTATCTTATAGACTCATCTATTATGTAATAAATAGTATTCCTTTTTGATAGTCAAACTGCAACCATTAAATATTTCCTCAGGGCAGTATTCAGCTTCCATGTTCCTCGTGGCTTATAGCTTAAGACGTTTATTCATGTAATGGACGTAATATCACGTATTGTTTCATTGAATATCTCTTAGAGTTGCAATAAAACTATTTAATACTTAATAATCCACATGGTTCAATTCAGAAAATTAAGAATATCTTCCATTACCATCTTTATTTATGGACTTAATGTTCTTAAATTTTACAAATTTTAATGTATTTGTTGCTGATTTATATTGTAAATTGTTATTATGATTACAATTTTCTCTTTTAGAACATTTTATTCAAAAGCTAGATTCATAACGTCAGCTGTAACAAAGCTTTGTACTAACAAAAGGTAGGTTTACTAGTTTATTTCTGACGATATGAAAAGGAACAACCGTTGTTTCAAGTTAGAATTATAAAGTAAAATATATTTTTCTTTAAAATACAAATTTTAATGAACGATTTCGGTGATTAGAAGTAGATTACATATTCCACATTCTTAAAAAAACTATTGGAAAATAGGGTGTAAGTGTTTATTAATATTATTAACAGCTTAAGGTCATGTGGTTGTTTGATGAAAGCAATTACAAAATATCAATATAAATAATCAAACCCTGTCATATTTAGACATATTTATAAACTTATTCTTTAATGAAAGTACACAATTTTATACATACGACGTCTATTAAAAGTTTGATGCCGACAGAGTTGGTTATTATAAAAGTACTGTATTCATCCAATCTTTTTCTCTGTTTTTATAACTACAAATTTTCAATTAATTATGCTTGAACACAGAGAATAAAAACGTAACCGTATGCCGGTGCAATGGTAATAAAATGTAATCGTTTTGACGCTTTAGTTGGATCAGTAGGTCCTAGAGTCGCTACTGTCGAAGCGACATTCGTAATTGTTGTACATGTCCTTGATATTAGCGACCCTAGGATTTAGTGATGAAACTAACGCAAAAAAGGATGCATTTAATACCGCTGCTATAACAATCCACGTTATCTGTACTCTCTCTCTCAAATTTTGATCTCTACTTGCCTTAAATTTTGATATAGTTAGGAAAGTTGATTAACTTGGAAAACATATTGCTGTTTTATTAAGGCTAAATAATGACATGTTTTGTAAGGGAAGGATGGCGAGCCTTTTGTGACCAGCTAAATTATTATATGATACTTCTAATATCAAGTGTGCCATAAATTACGGGTTTTAAATCCGATATGAAACTCGGCTGCGACTACAAATTAAATGACTTACTAATAGACTACTTTGATATACTAAAAAGAACAAGGAAATAATAACAATAATAATATTCTAAATATAAAAAGATCAATATAAATAGTTAAAGTTTTTAATAAACTCTAAATTCTATAAATAGCATTTTGTAGAAATACGTAATTTCTCTAAAGGCTCTTAAATAAAATCAAAAAATGGCTTAGAAATATTTCCTCCTGCCTACTCTTATATATGTCTCGGATTTATTTTTTCGTAATATATATATATATATATATATATATATATATATATATATATAAACATACGTGAAGATTCAGGAGTTGGATTCATAAGATTTAACTCACGACATTATGAAAGTTGTTTTTTAATCTATTTGCAGGGTTTTTAAAGAATTACAATCTCCTGTCTCAAGCATCAATCAGGTCTCAAAAAAAACAGTTTTTAACTGTTGATTTTAAAGGAGTCTTTACTGAAAAATGTTTTTTCCCAAACAAATAACAAACCTAACATAGAAAGCCGTGAAATTCCAAAGCTTTCCATGCACGAGAAATTTGGTGGCGGCTGTTCTAATGCTCAGGAAGCTCTTCTATATTATTTCATTAATGTTGACGAGTATTTTCATAGTCGCTTCCTCTGGAAATTCAATCAACTCCATTTCCATATTGTCAATACTGAATCCCTAGAAAAATGATGATTCACGCTCACACACTTTAGCAAGATGCAGCTGTGTATATCAATCTGGATTGATTTTCCATATCTCGGAGTTGAAAGAATAGCATCGATACAATTTGTTTCTTTTAATATTCAAAAACCTATACGTATTTTCCAAGGACACAACATGCGTTTCCAAAAATTATTGTCTCAATGAAAGTAGGCTGCAGTTCAAGCTTTCATTTACCCATAGTTGATTACAGAATCGTCTTTACGTTCACAGTATTAACGGATTTATTTAATTTTCGTTCCATTGATTTAAACATTACCAAAGCAGTTGTTCATTTTCTTTTATAAATTAAGTAAAATCACTGATATTAGTTAAGTCACATAAACATAGACGCCGTCGGTTTTAACAATTTTCTGTCAACAATAAACGAATTTCAACCAGAACGAGAACCGGTAGGACTTGCTCGCGGTTCAGCCAACGGATATTTGTAGGTATACAACATAAGTTTTCCACACTGAGAATCAACCTCGTCAAACATTTTCCGGAGCTGATGATTATTTACAATTTCGGAGCGGGTGTAAGTTTTACAATTTTGGTAACCAGTTAGAACACATTTTCAAACTACTTCTTACTTGGTTTCGGAAAGGGTGTATCGTGATGTATAATGCGGTAGAACTAAACAACTGTTTCAAAATGTTCCGGTAAACAAAGTAATTTTTATTTTCATACTAGGAGCGTCATCATTTGTCACAGATAAAATATTTTATGAACAGTCATATTTATTCTACAAGCTATTATTTCATTATATTGTTTATTATATTTCTATTTGCAGTCATAATTGACCGGTTCAATAATTGAACTAATTCTACCCTCATGTCTTTTCCGCAAGAAAATGTGATAAAATCTAACCTTTATTGTGATATTGCATCAGTACTGTTCTTCAAGATATATTAAAAACATGTAAGCAATTTCTAAATCAGAATTAAGATCATGTAAAATATCTTCGCTCAATTTTAGTAATATATCTTTGGCATTACAGCTATATCAGCTGGCTGCCATACATGTAATTCATAATTTGATAGGTGACAACTGATCCATGTCATTATCTGTTAGCTTTAGTATTTGAGACAAAGGACCTATATGGTTCTGAGATATCTTTCATATTCTTAAACTCACCTTTGAGAGCGTCATTTCATCAAATAAAATAATCACTTCTACACTTTCCAAAAGCTTATATTAATAAAAAGTATTTGTGTCAGAATGAGGAACAAAAGGAGCAGCCGAGTAAACAAATGTTACAAGATAAGAAACATCTAAAACTAATTAAATGTCACCATGTATCCTACAGGACTACAGAAATGTGTTACCGTCGAGCGTTACTGTTCCTTTGAGGGTTTATATTTGTTGGACATTGAAGTCTAGGCTCTATTTGTCTGAGAAAGAAGCATTATTTTAGATATAATATCTCCTACACTTACACTCTTTGCTAGCAACGATTCATTTTCGTCTAAAAAATATCAAATAACTTTCTTTTTTATATATCAATTTTTACTTTTGTTTTAACTACTCTGGAGAAAGAAATCGGGCAAGCAGACAAATTCCTTAATATTGAACAAATACAATCCTTGTTTCCAGACTTTGTACGAATACCATACAGAAAAAAGCTATAACCTTTATAATTTTATTGTTAGAGGAATTAAAAACTTTCCGAGTCGTTAAACAACTACGTTTTTCCTTTCATTTAGTCATTTAGTTCATAATTTGTATTTTTGTTTGTATGATCTTCGACTTCATTACAAACGGAAATATATCTATATTGTTTTAATACTATTTCAAATTGATTTCCCACTGTAAATTATGTTTTTTTCTGGTAGAAGGATAAAACTTACGTAGAGATACACCAAAGTTTGTTTAAACGTTTTTAAACAAATAATAAATATAAAGAATCAATCACGAAGTAGAGAAAATATGAAATACATCCTTATAAAATTATTAAATAATTCTTATGGTAATTATTCCGACGTGCGACTACCGCTATTTTCGTGAATTATTTTTACTTTTCTTATGTATTTTTACGTCCTAGACACGAATCCAACATTATTTTTTGTCGTTGACGCCGTTTTTTTTAAATATACTTGAAAAACATAACCTAAACTAACATTTATTGACGTACGACTAACGCTATTTTTGTGAATTTGTTTTTACTTTTCTTATATATTTTTACGTCCTAGACACGAATCCAACATTATTTTTTGTCGCTGACGCCGTTTTTTTTTTTTAAATAAACTTAAAAAACATAACCTAAACTAACCTTTATTGACGTATGACTAACGCTATTTTTGTGAATTTGTTTTTACTTTTCTTATGTATTTTCACGTTTTTACATATGTACGTTCCCTACATTTTTATGTATTTTTGTGAAAGTTACTTTATTTCACATTTTAAATGTTAGATTGTAATGACATGTAGGCCTATAGCGTGAACCGAGCGCGCAGTTGCTACAGCGCACTGCACTACGTCTAGATCTGTAATTTTATACATTACTATATACCTACATTAAAATATACCTACAAAGTATCCAGTCAGGTTAGATTTGGTAATAATTTTATTCAGAATTACTATCTATTTTTATTAAATTATAACCAAATCTATCCTGACTTGATACTTCATAGGTATAGACCTATTATAATGTAGGTATATAGTAATGTTGTATAAAACTATAACCAAATCTATCCTGACTGATTACGTTGTATGTATATTTCAATATAGGTATATAGTAAAATTGAATATAATTATAACCAAATCTATCCTGACTGGATACTTCGTAGGTAGTCATTCGTAGGTAATTCACGAAAGTAGCGGTAGTCGCACGTCGGAATAGCGGTAGTAGCACGTCTGAACTTACGTCAATAAAGGTTATGTTTTTAAAGTATATTTTAAAAAAAGCGGCGTCAGTGACAATTATTAATGTCGGATTCGTGTTTAGGACGTAAAAATATATAACAAAAGTAAAAAAATTCAGGAAAATAGCGTTAGTCGCACGTCGGAATAGCGGTAGTAGCACGTCTGAACTTACGTCAATAAAGGCTATGGTTTTAAGTATATTTTAAAAAAACGGCGTCAGTGACAATTATTAATGTTGGATTCGTGTTTAGGACGTAAAAATACATAAGGAAAGTAAAACAAATTCACGAAAATAGCGGTAGTCGCACGTCGGAATAACTACCATTCTTATATATATATATATATATATATATATATATATATATATATATATATATATATATAATTAATAAATTAAAAATATTTCAAAAACAAGAATACTATTACTGAATATCTTTATTCAAAGCTTTTCGCCGATAAAATAGTACCAGCATCTTCAGGAAAATAATTATCTAATTACTTATTTTTATAAAAATAATGGCCACGAGTTTCCGGAAATAGAAAAACTGAAATTAATAAAAGAATTAAATAAAGGACTAAAAATGAATGTATTTGAAACATTGGAAATTTATAAGCATAAAGTTAAAGACAAATTAATTGATGAACAAATTCAAGTGAGATCAAGGCACCAAACTATTTATAAGGTCATTGATGTTATAGAAAAAATTACATAAAGTGCAATACTTATAAACATATGGTCATTTGTAGCACATATGATTTAATTTTGTAAAAATATTTTACTAGATAATATTTTCCTGAAGATGCTGGTACTATTTTATCGGCGAAAAGTTTTGAATAAATATATTCATTAAAGGTATTCTTGTTTTTGAAATATTTTAAATTTATTAACTATATTACAAGAAAACATATCACCATATTTAATATATTAATATATACATACATACATATATATATTTTTTTTTTCAGGAGATTTGGGAAACAGGCCTCAAAGAAAACATAAAGAAATCTGTGACTCTTGCATTAATAGTTTAAAAAAAAAATCGTTTTCCACTTTTAAAAACTCGTTTACTATATAATTTAACTATTTTTTTTCCATATTTGTTACATGCGTTTAACATATATATATATATACATCGCATAAGATAGCTAAAGGTTCTAACTCATTCACTGCGTAATATATGGTAATATATGAATATTATACTTTAAATTTTATGTATAATTTACATTTACACTACATTTTCTCCATCATTCTTAGATTTAAATAAAAACTATCGACTATCTCCTGCATCACTCGATGAGGAAACAATTAATTCATAGTTTGATAGTTCATTGCTTTAATATATCAATCACTTTACATAAAATAAACCATGTATATTCGAAAATCAGAATTAACATTAAATTTAGAGTTTATTTTTTATATTTACTATTGATAACAGTCCATTTTCCATCCACTGTCTAGGGTTTTTCTTTGTGTATTCCAACGTCAACCGATAAACCCTAAAAGCCGTTCTTTCAAACGTTATATTTCTCTTTTAACTCCCCTTCTTTCATGTCCACATACTTTCCCTAATGTAACAAAATTGATAAGTGCGCTGAATCCAGGCAAACCTTTTGCAAGATGTGTTAAACAAATCCTTAGACTACTGTTTGGGTTACGTTATTTCATGTGATTTCTGACGCTTTCTTCTGTTCTTTCTGACGCTCTTTATTTTTTTACATTTGTTTCATTCAAAGCATTATTTGCCAGGACACAAATAACTTGAAATTATTTTGATGTGAATTTTAAAAGTTAAATTTTATTAATTTTTTTTGTAAAGTGATATTGAATATTTCAGAAAACATACAAAATAATACCGAAAAAAATCATAGCGTATATTGCATTTAGGTATTCGAGTATTTCTTTAATTTTTAAAAAGTCTATAGCAATTTTATTTAAAAGTTCGTTTCGAAAATTCAATAAATTATGATATAACAACTATTATTAAAGGCCACGAAATAGAACATTAAAACATTTTAAAACTTGAAAACGTATCATTAGTCTTTACAAAGGGTTCTCTTATAGTATATGGGGTGTGATAGGTCTAAATGTACGGCCGTGTAAAAAGTACTATTCAAGAGCGAGTTGTACTGAGCAGGTAACAAAGGTGCTAGTAATTAACTTTTTGTGATACAGTATTAAACAAAACATAGTGTCAGAAAAATATATTTATATACGCATGTTTAAAATTAATTACTCATGAGAAGGGAAAAATAAACACTCAAACACACATTTATATGAGATCGAGTTAGTCGATACTTATAAGCCAAAGAGAAAAAAGGTTGCGTCTGGTGGACTGTTACGTTTTACGAGAGTAGAAGTCACCCCTGCCAGTATTTCAGTAATTATATTCTGCCCTTTGTTATCCCTCTAACATACCTTATTAACCATGATATAATAAATCTGTCACAGTTTTAAATCGATTCATATATAACATCTACCCTCTAATATAACAAGTTCATACTCTTAGTTCTCTTTAACATATTTACTCTATATAAACCTATTCTCTATAACATTTACACTGTAATATAACAAGCTCAAACTATTAGTTCTCTTTACCATATCTACTCTATATAAACCTGTTCCTTATAACATCTACCCTCTAATATAGAAGCTCAAACTCTTAGTTCTCTTTACCATATCTACTCTATATAAACCTATTCCTTATAACATCTACCCTCTAATATAACAAGCTCAAACTCTTAGTTCTCTTTACCATATCTACTCTATATAAACCTATTCCTTATAACATCTACCCTCTAATATAACAAGCTCAAACTCTTAGTTCTCTTTACCATATCTACTCTATATAAACCTGTTAGTTATAACATCTACCCTCTAATATAACAAGCTCAAACTCTTAGTTCTCTTTACCATATCTACTCTATATAAACCTGTTCCTTATAACATCTAGCCTCTAATATAACAAGTTCATACTCTTAGTTCTCTTTACCATATTTACTCTATATAAACTTATTCTCTATAACATCTACCCTCTAATACAACAAGCTCAAACTCTTAGTTCTCTTTACCATATCTACTCTATATAAACCTATTCCTTATAACATCTACCCTCTAACATAACAAGCTCAAACTCTTAGTTCTCTTTACCATATCTACTCTATATAAACCTGTTAGTTATAACATCTACCCTCTAATATAACAAGATCATACTCTTAGTTCTCTTTAACATATCTACTTTATACAAACCTATTCCCTATAACATGTAGCCTCTAATATAACAAGTCCATACTCTTAGTTCTCTTTAACATATTTACTCTATATAAACTTATTCTCTATAACATCTACCCTCTAATATAACAAGTTCACACTCTTAGTTCTCTTTAACATATCTACTGTATATAAATCTATTCCTTATAACATCTAGCCTCTAATATAACAAGATCATACTCTTAGTTCTCTTTAACATATCTACTCTATACAAACCTATTCCCTATAACATGTAGCCTCTAATATAACAAGTTCATACTCTTAGTTCTCTTTACTTTTTCTACCCTGTAACACTTCCTCTATAAAACATTTTAATATTCATATTTTAATATTTCCTCTCGATTTCTTCTCATATTAAATAAGTAGAACTAACACTGATTCGGAATAGCTTGACAAGAACACTGATTAGTTTTCTGTGTACCACGTGACCAAAGTTAATCCGCGTGCACTTGGGTGTTATCAGAATATGTATAGATATCCATTCTTACCCCCACACTCGGATTTATAAATAGAAAAAAAAATATTATCTTCGCAACGCTAGGTCCGATTTATTGCAAGCTTGTTGAAAATCGATTGGAGACCCTAGATGCTGTATGCAATGTGGGGAATATTTGTAAAATCTCATTCTCACAAATACCCCAGGCGTCAATATGTGTCTAATGTAGAAAATTGTATATCGATTGTTTTCAGTTAAAACACTTCTTATAGACTGCCATGATCCTTACAATGGTCTAATGAGTAATCAACCCCCATTATCCCCCCCCTACTGAGGCTAATGAGCAAAAATAAATATCTATTAATTCTGGGTAAAACCAGTTTTCAATGCTTATTTTACATTAATTGGCCCTTGCAAAGATTGTATTGTATAATATGATGGAAGTGTTTTCATCATATGTATGGAAATGCCGATTTCTTTCTTACATGACCCTGCAATGATTATATAGTGTTAGCCTTGCAGGCCTTCTCTATTACCTCAAATCCTGGTCGTTATTACATGTTCAAGAAATTATATATCGATTTATTTCGAGTATAAACGCATTATATTTTTATGAATACACATAATCCTCGGAATGATCTGTGTGGTGAGTTCCTTTCCATTTCTTTACAGCATGTATGGCTTCTTTAGAACGTGTTAATGGTTATTGTAGAATCACATGACCCCCGGCTTTACAGAATGATGAAGTGTAAACACCAAACCCTAACGTGTCCCATGGGTCTCATGTGTGATTAGAAAATTATATATCGATATTTTACGGGATATCCTATTGCCATCCCCTGTATCGCACGACCATTCAACGAATATATAGATTTGTTAGCTCGAACCCACCGTATTATTATAATAATATATATTTAAAAAAATATTTAAAAATTTTTTTCTCAACTCAAGTATTTAATAAAATATTCATATAAAAACATACATACAAATTTTAAAAATATGAAAAAATCCTTGCAGACAGTTTGACACAAAAATTATAAACTTTTTTTTAAAAATATTGTGCATTACATAACATGTAAGGTAAATTTTCTTTTTGTTTGGATAAATATGTTTCTATAAGTAAAAACTCACTAATTATCAACTCTATCATTTTAATTCCTAGCTTTCAAGATAGTTTTAAATAAAGTAAACAACGACTTTTAGAAAATAATAATTATAAAGAGTAACCTTACAATTTAAAGAAACGAGAACTTCTCAATTAACTACAAATTTAAAAGTTAATTATTTAACTAATGTTCTAGATTTTACCTCGGTGTTATAAGGTATAAGGTTTGTTCTCCATATTGGGGTTATCTATCTAAAAACAATTTGTTAGTTTGTTAAAAAAAATTAATGATCATTAAAGAAACAATTCTTTAGTAAAATTATTTAAGCTTTGGCTTGGTAAGTTGAAATTTGTTTAAAGTTATATATTGGTAGTCTTCTGTGTCGGGCTTTTTCTGGACTTTTCAACGGTCTTTCATTATCTCCATTTCACTTACTTACCCTTGATCGGTCGCGCCGTTAGGGTAGCCCTAACAAAAATAATTAGTGTTAGGAAAATGTTGTACTCTTTTGCACTACAGTTTTGATGACCTAGCTATGTGTCGTTGGCTTTATCTGACACCCGTTTCTGGTGTTAATCCCATGATTAGGCGTTCTGTAGTGATGTGAGGGGCTAATTTATCGCTCCAATTTTCAGTTAGGTCTATCCTAACATCGCTACTTCGTGTTACATTTTCAGGCAGTAGGCCTATATTTGGTTTTTGCGGCCAATCATAATCAAACAATTTATGTTTCATACGTTTCAAAAAAAAAAAAAATAATAATAATAATAATGTCATCATGTTAGCAACATTATATTTAGACGATAAAATCGATCACGAAACAGAAAATTAATTTAAACCAGAGGTGATTTCGTTCTACAACCTATCAAAGGAAGGTGTTGATGTAGTTGATAAAATGAAGGAGGATTACTCAGTAAAAACAGTGAGTAACAGAGATGGCCAGTGACTATTGTAACATTATTTTAGGTAAAAATGTTACATATTACAGAAGCATCAGAAAACAAACTGAGATATTAGTTTAAAAATAAAAATTAAAAAAATTGTAAATTTTAATTGTATGTACCGTAATACTGGTTGAGATATGATTTCCACAAGACCTTTTTTATGAAAACAGCTAACAATTAGAAATGCGCCGGAAAGTTGCGCAGAAGGTCAGGAATTTGCAACGTGAAATCTAAACTCTCTCTTCTCGGTTGGTCTTCGAACCGAAAGGACGTCGCTAGATAGGGCGTATCAAGAACGAATTTTAATTTTAACAGTTTTAATTTCATTTAACTTAATTATGTTAAGAAGTGTCTAAAGGTTTATTGTTTTAAAAAAAAAAGTTTCATCACTGTTTAGTCGACATCTGGCGAGCACCCTAGTCAACAAGTATGAATAATCCAAAATGAATAATGGCAAGGCCTGATCAAGGAACGACGCTGTACAATATAAATTCCAGTTCCAGATAAGTTAATAATTATATGTAAGGTGATGTGAAATCAAAATTTAACTTTCAAAATTTGAACTATTAACTTGGACTCAAATTTTAAATTATTACTTTAAAATTTATTAATAAAAACACTTCTTGGAAATTCTAGAACTATATTCCTTATATAAGTTCCATATCCCGTTCTGTTTGAAACGGAACTTGCACAGAATTTACTTTCATTTTAGAAAATCTTGGAGGAAGGCCCCACGATTTCTGTCAAAAAGGAAGAATTGTTATACGAAACAGAATGAATGTAACAGATCAATATGTCGAGATCATTCTAGATTGAAGGTCTCCATTTGCACGATGTGTCATGAAGGAAATTAAAATGGCGGCTAGTTTAATAGGCGTCGTGTCGGTTCAATTCCCTTGATCTAAATATTTAAGGGATGCCTTTAAATGAATTTTTAATATTCTTTTACTGCTAAAATGTTCTAAAATTTGTAAATTGCATATTTATTAACAATTTTGTACCTAAAATTTTAGTTTTAAATGAAAATCTTTGTTCTTATTATTGAGTTTATAAATGTTAGGGGTTCCCTATACGTGCGACCATTTAAGTTACAAAACAGGGCGCGACCGATCGTGGGTTAATTATCCTCTTCGCCCTAAAACCCTTCAAAATGAGAATATGGGGGGAATAGAAAGTAAAATTTGCTGTAGAGTACGCATTGTTCTTTAAGGGTTAATCGTAACAAAGTATGCAAATTTCATATTTTTACTCAGTGAATATTTTAGGAAACATATTTATATAGAATAAAGTACAGTTGTAAACTCCTGTTTACTATTTGCTGTTTTAACTAAAAAAGAAAGCTTTAGAGCAGATAATTTCGTGAACTTGCTGACATGCACAGACATGTATCACATCTGCATCAGAACGTTTGGTCAATTACTTCTGAAGATGCGTAACTTTTTCTCATGCTCATTTTGTGGCCTATTTCACTATAGTTATTTGCTTTTTTTTAGGAATACTTTTCCATTTTCTGTTATACTGAGTATAGGTTGTAGACTGATTAGGAGTGTGGCCAGTATGATCAATAGACTTTACCATTGATAATAATCTATGTTTCACGTTACCACAGTGCCTTAGAAATTAGAAGAAACATCTACTCACTTCATCAGATCGCTGTACCGATATAGTTTTACCGAGACCTTTCTGAAGGAAAATGTTTAAAATAGTATAATTTACAAATTACATTTCTATTTAATTGAAAGTATCTCGAAAAGGGCATAGTCGTGAAGAGGTAAATATAAGAAAAAAAATGTAATCGATATAGTAAATTAAACCTATAAAATACTGTAACTGTAAAAGATATCGAGTTGATACTATTCTAGAAGTTAAACTGTTTAATTATTCTAAACTTAAAAGAAATTAAAGAATTAAGCAGAGAAAGAGGAGATTTACGGAATCTGACAAACATTATTTTGGATAAAGATCTGCACCATTTGCGCAAAGAAAATAATTAAAGTACATACTTTAAAAAAATATTGTACAATTTTCTGAAATTTTAAAGGGCACAATGATAATTACCCATTTAACCTTCTTATGAATAGTGTTTTGTTTCTAATATATTGTGCGGATATCTGATGTAGTAATATATATGGAAAATACATGTGCTCTCTTGTTGTATAAGAGCCTGTTTAGTTTCTAATATATTTAGCGGATATCTGGAGTAATATATATGGCGAATACATGTGCTCTCTTGTTTTAAAGGAGCCTGTTGGTTTCTAATATATTTAGCGAAAATCTGATGTAGTAATATATATGGAAAATACATGTGCTCTCTTGTTTTATAAAAGCCTGTTTATTTTCTAATATATTTATCGGATATCTGGACTAATATATATGGCTAATACATGTGCTCTCTTGTTTTAAAGGAGCCTGTTGGTTTCTAATATATTTAGCGAAAATCTGATGTAGTAATATATATGGCAAATACATGTGCTCTCTTGTTTTATAAGAGCCCATTTGGTTTCTAATATATTTAACGGATATCTCATGTAGTAATATATATGGCTTATACGTGGGCTCTCTTGTTTTATAAGAGCCTGTTTGGTTTCTAATATATTTAGCGGATATCTGATGTAGTAATATATATGGCATATAAATGTGCTCTCTTTTTTTATAAGAGCCCATTTGGTTTCTAATATATTTTGCGGATATCTGATGTAGCAATATATTTGGCATATACATATGCTCTCTTGTTTTATAAGAGCTTGTTTGGTTTCTAATATAATTAGCGGATATCTGATTTAGTAATATATATAGCTAATACATGTGCTCTCTTTTTTTATAAGAGCCTGTTTGGTTTCTAATATATCTTGCTGATATCTGATGTAGTAATATATATGGCATATGCATGTGCTCTCTTTTTTTATAGGAGCACATAACAAACATATGTTCTAGAAAAAGAAAACGTTTACAAAATAGAAGTTTTCAGATCAGCCCGTTGTATATAAATTATTATTTAGGAGAACTAATTTTGAGTGACTGTGTATTTTCTCGTTATATATCTACACCAGTTCATCGCTTGCTTATTATCTTTATCTGATATTCATCAACAGTTCAAAGAATTAAGTTGGGGTGCTAGGGAACGTTGAATATATTTCGGCTACAACGTGACAATTGCAAAAGTTCAAAAGATATTAGCACATAAATTGGTATATGAGTGATTTACACGAAATATATTGAATATATCCAACTGCTGGTTTAACCAAAGAAAAACACTGCGTAGGGTTAACATATACATACAACTATTGATAATTAATGGCTGAGATAGCTACTTAAGTCAATAATTCACATAAGTCCCTAAGGAGAGAGCAAGGAGGGGGTTTATCTACCTATACTCTCCAATTTACAGAGCCCCTGATAGATTTATAAAAGTACAAAAATAAACTCCATGTTGAAGATAACTGGGTTTTAATTAATTTTGTATGTGCATTGGGGGTGGTGGCAAGGATGAATATTTAACCCTCGTTTCCCCATATTACACCTGTAACACTACCAAATGGACTCGGAGTGTTCGATTTTGTTTTCAGGATACCAGAGACTTATTTATAGCTTCATCTATATCATATTCTGCTAAAAGAACAGCCAAATGTTACCACTGGTTTGGAAGCACCAAAGAACGTAGCAATGACAGTAAATTAATTACTATAACCAACATTCGTAAGTAGTATAGTAAGTTGTAAGAAACTATTTTCAGACCGAAATTTAGATTTGGTGAAGAATTACGTATTCAAATATTAAATGTAATAAATAAATCACAAGTACACAAAATACAATACTGTATATAAACGTTTTTAAAACAAAATGTCAACATTAATAAAAATGAATTATAAATATTTTTTAAACGTGATTTTGGAACTTGCCATGGTTGAACAGAATAATCTATATTTTTTTTTTGAGGGGAAATGTTTTTGTTACTCAAAGTTGATGCGTTAAGCGTTAGAACAAGTATATTAAATTTCATAAAAATAACTGATTGAAAATGATTTTAATTTGTAGACATGAATTATATTTTGGGATCTTTACGCTTTTAGTTTCAGGCATAAAAAATTCCAATATTTGTCAGTAGCATACAAACATTATTTTATTATTTCTTGATATTTTTTTAAATAGAAACGTTTTTTATTTTAAAGTTTTTCAATATTCATTTTCATTTTAGTCATTTACATTTTTATGGTTAATTAAAGTGTTTGTTGTTGAGACTCATCAAACGTATCGTAAAGAGAAAAGACACAGGACAAAATGAAATCAACAAAAATAAATTTGGCAACGCCGCAACGATGGTCAAAACTCTCATTTCTCAGGTTGAGAAACGCAGTGTGGGAAAACGAGTTGCATTATAAAAGGACTTGATCAAATTCAGTCACGTGGTACCACAAGAGCCAATCAGTACTTGATTTATATAATTGACCTGGTGGAGTTGGCTAAAACCATCCATAAACGCTCTTTTAAATGTTTCCCCACATACATAGACTATCTTTTACATACAACGATATTTTATATATATATTTCTATTAGCATTGGCTGTTAGTGAAAGATTTCGTATTTGTAAAACGTATTTATTTTCCTTTGAGTTTTTATGAGTCATAGAGGATAAAATAAAAAAAGTTTTAATAATTTTAATAACATTCCTCTCGAATAAAAACAAAGATTGTTAGATGTTCTATTAAAAACAAAATAAAGTTCTTAAAAATATTTCTTCTTTATCAAAGTTCAATTTAATGGATTTTTCAGATTCCAGCACTACTACTTAAACATCTATTAGTTAATCAATTAGCCGCCTTAAGGAGCAACAGGAAGACGCATGCGTGGGGGCTGGTGGGAGGGGGCGTCGTTCGTGGCACTTTGTGTTTTGCCGCCGCAGTATCAACAGTACCGCGTCATGCTGTCTATGGGTTGGTGTGTACGTTGGTTGGACTTTGTGAGTACTTATTTAGCTTTAAAGTCTTTTTTTAGATAAAGTTATAGAAACAATTCTAAATATTCCTCTGAATCTGGTGGGAATATATATATTTATTTTATCTGAGATGTAATTTTATCTATTTAAAGTCTCTATTATTTTAAATATACTATTTTTTGTTCTAGATTACTCAAATCTTTTTATAATTAAATATTAGGGAATCTCAATAATTATGATTTAACTTACAGTTTCTAAAAATTGATAATAACATCGTATACACTACACGAGGTTGTAATCAAGCAAACAATATACATTTTGAAAAGTAACTTAAAAAAACATTGTAAAAAACACAACTTACAAATATGAATATAACTCTTTTGTTCCTCTAGTTTAAATGAATTCAGCTGCTCTAGGTTTCAGTGTGAGCGACTTTCGTAAAGGTCGTTAAATGTAAAATCCGTCGTTTACCAAACTCTTAGCAACAATACTCTAGCTAGAACGTAAATACGTTTGACAATTCAATAAGCATTTATTTTAAATAAAAGCATAAAACTAGTACAATCAACTACAATGAATAAAATTTACATCCTTAGAATCAGTCGCAAAAAATTATAAAATAAACCGACCAAAGTAGATAGAACCAGAAAAATATAAAATTAAAAAACAGTAACAATAATTGAAAACAATAAAAATTTAATAGAGACGCACAAACAAAAATAACTAAATAAAAGCATTAACAAAAATGAACCAACCAAAACGATTGAAAAATATATACATAAACAAAATATTATAATACGGAATACTATACTATTATATAATAGGGATAATAAAGGTAATAAATTATTATAGGGATAATAAAGTTTTCTAATTATGAAATACTTTATTAAGGTTTATATTTCTTTTTATGTTGTTCATATTTACTTCGATTTATATAAGTATTTGTTAAGAAACATTATACAAATATATTCTCTAAAATAATCTAATATTTAGTATCAAATATTTTTATTTTTTTCTTGATATTTCATTTTATTCCCATATAAAGTGAATTTTATCTGTCATACTAGAATATTACTTGCGTCATATTTACTGTGAGAAACGTTTAACTGCTAGAAAAATAGTGTTTATGAAATATCTTGCTTTATGATAGTAAAGTTTTTTTTAAAGTGGATTTCTTCATGTATTATAAATAAATTTATAAAGAGCTGATCAAAGGCAATTGCTGACAAAACTAAAATAAAATATAAATCAAATATTTTTAAATTTGATTCTATCTTTTAACTTGAACTTATAGTTTACTTTTGTACACTTTAACATTTATAATGATGTAAACACTTTCCGTAGCCCTTACGTTTAATCTACATTTGGGCAACCGTATCGGGAGTCTATTCCAGAAACTGCGGCTCATATTTAGCCAAAGTTAAGCACTACTATACCAAGCGATTAAGTATTCTTAAATATTAAAGTGTATAAATATAATAAATAATGATTATATTGAGCTAAAAAGAAAGATCAAGAATTAATATAGCGTAAATTAGTGGCACTCTCTTGCATATATATGCAATAAACTTAAAACGTGACATGAAATGGAAATCTTTAGATGTATTTCTTCGTCACAAATGCAGTAAAAATTGAACTTATGACCTTATGTAAAAATTGAGAATTGAACCTTAAGGTTTTTCTATACATGTTGTGTACTTTCTTTTTATATTTTGTTTAGTTTTAATTTTAATATTTTATTTTATGGTTAATGTTTTCCATGAGATTTTAATTTTTGATATAAATTATTGGCCTGTATTTTCCTATGGTATTTGAAGTATAATGCCATAATAAAGTATAAATAGCAATCAGGTTTTGTATGGTGTTGGAGAAAACACACCAAACTGAACAAAAGTGTCTAGTGACACATAAAATCAAATACTCTATATACTATCTGGCCGCCATTTTGTAATTTTCAAGACGTATATTATATCCAAGAGTACAAATGAATTTATCTTTAAAATATTTAGTACAATAACTAAGTTGCATTTTTCACTAGAATAAATAACCATAGAAGTTTTCAGAATGTTGGCCATTAAACATTTTAAGCTTTTAATACCACTGTAACTGTGAGTATTATTAAATTTATCATTCTGTTAAAGATTTTAAAACATTTCATTTAGACAAATTGACACCTCATTTTTCAAAAGCAGTTGAAAAATAAACGAGAAACGGCGAGGGGAATGTAGAAGCAGGTTCCAATTTACAACATTATTTAATCACTTCGTCGTAAACGACTTCAGAAATCATTGTACATTTTCTCATATTTGTAGCTCATTTTTTAACCGATTTTGCAAAATCATGTATCATTTTGTTCATCATTAAAGGGTTTATAATTTATCATACGAGAGCAAAATTTGCTAAAACTCTTAATTACAGCAATAGAGTCCTTTTGTCCGCCATTTTTGTATAGTAAGGAAACTGGATTAATATGTAGCAAATTTCGTTGCACAAATTTTGTTCTAACAATAAATTTTACTTCTTGATCTATGTAAAGGGGCTGCTGGACGGATTATGAAGCATTTTTTAAACTTATATTTATTGCATATTTTTTCTTTAGTTTGATGTGTTTAATAATTTCTCATAGTTTTCTCCATATTTTTAAAATCTGTATGCCTATTTAGGTTAGTTTTTGGTAAATTTATCTACAATATTATCTACATAAACGTTGGAATATTCTGAGTAATAGAACCAGAAAATATTTCATTCTATATTTGCTGAGGCGTTTGTTACTTTAATAAATGTTTGTTACTTTATAGTTATTTTGTTTAATGTGTTCACATCATACAATTTTCTATTTCACGAGGCACTAATTATTTAGAATATAATGAAATATATTTTGTTGATACTTTAATCATGGTATTTAAATAATAATATTTTATAGTGTGTAATTAATTTTGTCTTAGATTTATGAATGTGCAACAACATGAACACACTGGTGCATAAAATTTAAAATACCGTCACATATATTTCGTATTTCAGTCACTGTGTAAGATATTTCAGTTACAATAACTTTACAATTTGCAAGACTATTGACTGCGTTATGTGAAATATAATACAATTATTCTGTTGTAACTTTTTTTATTACATTTAAAATACACTACTATAAATTTTGTATTACATTATATACTTATATATCGTTTTTAACATAAATTGTTTACATTATTTGTACATAATTGAAATATAATATTTTTTTTTAATAATAATATATCTTACAAAATTTTATTTATTTTATCTTACAAAATATTTTAATGAACGAATTTCAGGTAACTCATCTATTAAATAAACTTAATGTAAAAAGATCTCCTTAATTAGCTAAAAACTTATAATTTAGACTTCTACATTCTAACTAACCAAGGAAATCTACAAATGTTGGTAAAAGCTCACATATTGACAATATTTTGACGTTCCAATTTTCTTTCGACAAACTTCCAGCCTGGAGTCAAATGATGAAAATATCAGTTTGCAATTCACGGCTCCTAAACTATTTTAGAATGAAGGATCCAATACAAGTTTTGCTATTTGATTTGCAAATTGTTACTCGGTGTCACATAATTATACACGTAAATTGAACTATGTTTCATGAAGATAAATATTTAAAATTAAAAAGAAATTTATAATTTCTTACTAATAACCTCCATAACGTTTAACATCCTTACATGCATTGACGGTAACTTTCCGGACTAAGATTAATGGTAAAATTCTTAAACTTCAATTAAATATATTTTTAGTATTGCCAAAATATTTATTTGAGTAAAATAAAATAATGACCACAAATTGCAAGTCAATATTATATGCACACATTTGGAGTATTACAATTAATACAATTGACAATAACTCAAGATCACAGTACAAAAATAAAACTCGAATAACTAAATTAGAAACATAGTCTTATTACACTATCATGTGTATTTTGATAACCATAGTTATTATTATCAGAGGATATACATTAATTGTATGAGATTGAAAATTATTATTTAGTTGCTATGCTTTTTTTGTGATCTTGGGTTTATTGTGATTTGCAATGATTTTAAATTATGACGTTTCACTTTCGAATGTTTAAAAAAATAGACATATATTACCTGAAGATGACGTCCGTCTCTAAAAATCACTTATGTAAATAAATATTTTAAAAATGTTCCAAATAAAAATGTACTTTAATAATGAAATAATGTTACAATCATATTTGTAAGGTAAATATTCAATATGTATATGAGGTGAAAAACCTTAAAACCACAAAAGTTAATCAAAAAATAACTAAAATAAGTTACCTAAGATTAAATCCTTATCTGGGGTTTGTCTAGTTTGTTAATTTCTTTGTATTCTAGATTGTACTCTTGTAATAAGAACCTCTGAAGATGATGACTTTGTCATCGAAATGTACATAAGGATTTATTCTTAGGTAACTTATTTGAGTTATTTTTTGATTAATTTTTGCGGTTTAGGGGTTTTTTCACCTATTTTTTTGTAATATATTGTACCACTGTGCTCTTGATAATGTATAATGAAATAATTAATAATTATTATGTCAAGTTTATAAATAATTAGATTTATACTTACACATTGTCAGCAGGGGGATTTACATTTCTTTGTTTAGGTATAAAATAATTTCCCCTTAGTCAGATATATATATATACAAAAGGTGCTAAAGAATAACTATTGGAATAATTTAGTAACTAACCTTAACAGCAAATATGAAAAAAATTCTAAAAGTTTTCAAATATTGCAAACGTGATAAAAGCTACCCATTGAAATATATAAATACATATATTTATAATTGAAATGCATTGCCGTTTTAGTTCAAAACTCTACCACAGTCTAAAATATCAGCGGCTAAAAACCATATGTGGATCAATTTACTAGATTGCTCAATAAAAACAAAGAACATGATAATTCACAAAAATCGTTGGAAAAACGTTGTCATTGATAGTTAAAGAAACCAAAGTGTAAATGAGGAGTCAAAGTACAAATAATGATGGATGGATTAGTGTGGATTAAATACACAAAATGAAAAACAAATACACACGCCTTTTTAATTTAAAAAGACTTTACCTCTTTGCCAAAAATAAAACTAAAATATTATTCCTGGTGTTATACAATTCAAACCCATAGCCAGAGTAATTCAAACCCATAGATCAGAAATGTTAAAAATAGGTTATTCACATATATTATGCACATGTTAATATTATATATATATATATATATATATATATATATATATAATGTTAATGTGTAATGTATATATATATATATATATATATATATATATATATATACACATATATATATATATATACATATATATATATATATATATATATATATATATAAATATATATATATATATATATATATATATATATATATATATATATAAATATAAAATACGTTTTCTTGTTTAATAATTTAAAACAACATAGGTTATTCAAATACAAGAATATTTATTATTTTATATCCAAAGCTTTTCGTTGGCAAACAGTACCAACATCATCAGGAATGAATTTTCATTCCTGATGATGTTGGTACTGTTTGCCAACGAAAAGCTTTGGATATAAAATAATAAATATTCTTGTATTTGAATAACCTATGTTGTTTTAATATATATATATATATATATATATACTGTATAACACCTTATACAGTATAAATACAGTAAACGATGTTCGTATTTACCAGTAACTGTAGTATTTAGTGAAATCGAGCTATAAATCTGGTTGGACGATATGATATTGATCGAATAATAAATATAGACGAAAATTAGTCCAAGGAACTTTGATTCAATTGTAAAGCAATGGATGTTAATATCTGCCTGCAATATACAGTATTAGTAGAACACACACCAAGACTTAGAACCGAAATGCATTTTCCGTTGTTCACTTGATAATAATAATTCCTACCCCAGAATACAATATTGCAATATATTATTTAACTTATTAATATTCAGGTTTTATTCAAAACACCAGAGTAAATATTGCGATATCGTATTTTATACGAGTATACGAAGCATAGATAAATATTGTTTATCCGCTCCGTAGTTTAGGTAATGATCTCTTACGTAGAACATAATACAGCTCTAAGGGGCTCTATCTTGATTTGTAGTATCGATTATTAATAGCTATCTTGACCGTACTTCAGGCAATACTGCTTTAGTGGGAACATAGCATTGCGTTAATATGTACAAGGCACATATGTTTAGCATAATTATTATTATACACTTAATGGTATAAGTATTCTTACTAGTGTAGTGTATTAATCTTACTCTTATTTATAAGACACCAATGTAGTCCTATTAGTAACAATAGCTATAGTTTGGGAATGTTATTTATGGTTTCCTAAGAATAATATATTGCTTTCCGTATACAGTATTATATATTGGTTTGGACGAAAGATTTTAATTAGTTATCTGTCTTGCTGTTCTGATAAAGCAGCCTTCTTGAGAACGCAGCATTTGGTTGCCGTGTATGATATGTGTGGTGGGTCAAGTTCAGGTAGGATGCCTTCCCGTGGATTTAATGGAGTGATCTTGTAACATGGTTATGTCTGTCATAATCGGAAAATACCAATTATCATTATTTATCCTGACGTCATTCAGGTTTGGATTGCTTATAGCTACCATGACCGTAGTTTAGGTAATGATTTCCCGAGAAATTAGTATTGGGTGATTAAGCAGGGATACCTAACAATGGTGGCTCTTGGACGACAGTGTCATCATTGCCAGTCTTTTTTTTCTAAGCGAAATATGACTTGATAGTCACTTATTTCTTTCCAATGCCTTCACAACTATAATGCAGCGGCTGCTAGCTTGCGTTAATCGCGTGAGATTCTGCTACATTTTCTACTTTTCTATATTTACCTGATGTTATTTTATACTTAAATATTATTGCCTAGGGTCTATATTCATACTTTATATAAATAAAATTTAATTAAAAATTTGCATTTAAATTAATGTTAAAGTTAAAATTTCATTTGAATGAATTATATAAAAAACGTCCCAGATGTCAAGATGTATTGTTTATAAAACCACTTACTTTCATTTCATTATTTTGAAAATTTAAGAACTAAAAACCATTCTAAAACGGGGGAAATTTTTAGAAGTAATCAAATGTTTTAATATTTTCTTTTCTTAAATATAAAGGTTGATAGCTTTAGGTTTTAAATTACAGAAAAAACGTTTTATTACTAAAAACGTACCTATGTTTTTGGAATTTCGAACTCTTGCTCGAAAAAGATAAACACATATCTGCAGAAAAAAATTATGCAAATTGAGTTCGAAGATTAAACAATATTCATAGTCTAAATCATTAAAAAAAACACCTAATTTTTGAATAACTAGAGTTGATAAACATTAAGTTAATTTTAGGTCCTAATTATATTTTGAAATAAAAACATTAAACCTTACAGCTTGAAGCGGGACTAGTTAGGCTTACATTAAGCTGCTTTTACATCAGTTCTAAGAAACAGAAATCACTCTGGGAATTAAAAGATCAAACCAAACCCAATACGCCCTATCGCCGAATTCTACAGTGGTATTACAGACATTACCAGGAAATTGCAGTTCAAGCACTGAAGTCTCTCAAACAACACAACACTATCGTTTACTATACGGCCGATTAAGTACTTAATAATAACTGGCCTTACAATTGGTCTGCTATTACTGTCATTGTTAGAATATAATAAAATGTTATTATATATTTTACCCTGATTGAATTATAGACTATTATTAGTAAATACCCGTTACAATTCATGAGCTTCAGCTCACTTGGGAAACATAGTATTTTCCTATCGTGTATTATATGTCGATAGCGAGTACATTATTATTAGATTTCCTGACTATTAGTTCAGGTAATGTTGTTTATGTGAGAACATAATACTGTAAGTATTGTATTGTTTATTAGTTTATACGTGTTTGTATCATAGCTTTCTCTACTATAGTAATGTTGTCTACAAAAAAAAATAATATTTTATTGCATTACTGTATATCTATTTGTAGTACAGAATATTATTATTTATGAACGTAGTTCATAAATCAGGAGAAAATAATATTCACTTTGTAATATGCTATTTGCTTTGTCGTGTAATGTATGTATGGAGTAGTCATAGTTTAGTAGTAGTCATAGTCATAGTAGTGATAGTTTCAGTCATAATGTCCGTATTTAGCTAAACTGGCTTCTAGAGAATGATATTTATATCGTTTTTTTTTTTAATTTAATGCAATATATGTATGGAGTGTCGATTATCCAAGACAGTTTTTAGGTAATGTTGCATTAATGAAAACGTATTATCAATTGCCGTGTACTATATGTTGCATTAATGAAAACGTATTATCAATTGCCGTGTACTATATGTTGCGTTTAACGATATACGTTTTTAATATTATCCTGTCCGTAATGCTTGGTTTTCGGGAATATAATATCATCTTACTGTATTTTACTTACTTGTAATTATGTACTTGTTTATCTGCGTGTATAAGGTAACTGTAACTCGTTCAGATAATGGTAATGCATGAGGAGATATAGTAGTGGGTATTATTTGTTGGCATGCAATATACAATATTAATTATTATTTTTACCATGCTGCTCTCAGAAGATCACCGATCGGGATACCTGTTGTCAACTAATGAATAATATTCTAATATAATGAGCTTTCACCATAATAAAACATTTCCTTTTTGTTCTTAGGTAATGCTGTTACATATTAGTAATACATCAATACATGAACTGAAATTAGAATTATTAACAACAACAACAAAAATATAATAATAATAACAATAACAATATTAATAATACTAATAATAATAATAATAATAACAATAGGTTTTTTTGTAGAGTTTGGAATGCATTTACGCACCATCTAGTCTGCCATGGCCGATCTGGTATGTGGGACTCCTGGCGAATACCCACTAAAACCTTCCTCCTTTCCGGCCTTTTGTAGATCTGACCAGAGTATCACTGTATTAGCATTCTTCCTGGTCAGAAGGCCCTTTATTAACCCCAGTGGTTTCTATTTCTAAAACTGAATGTATTTGGCCTGGCCACTGATCTTGGCCTCGACCATATTCCTGTTTCATTTTGAACCGCAGTATGGTCTCGATAAATGTCGCTATCTCTATCCAGTTGGATGGGCTACACAACATCTTGCCCAAAATGTTGTCCAGGTCTATTGGTCCGACGTTACTTTCCAGCGTTGTTCTCTCCGATTGCCACCTTCTGTGCACAAAGAAGGTTCGTTGTTATCGGGTGATCCTTCACCACAATGAGAGCAATTTGGATTATTCACCTTTCCCATTTTATATAAATAGACCCGGAAGCAACCGTGTCCTCTCAAGAACTGTGTAGTGTAAACGTTTACCTCTCCATGCAGCCTGTTAGTCCAACTGGATAAGTTTTTTATTAGCCTGGCTGTCCATCTTCCGGTGGGTTCCACAGACCACCTTTCTTGCCACTTGGTCATCGTCGTCCCTCTCGCTTCACTTTTGATATCCCTATCGTTCATATTGTTTCGTCGCTCTCCAATGGTCTTCTTTTCTAGTGTCAGCAGATCAATAGGAATTAGACTTGCCACCACTAGATCAGCCGATTCCGAGACCATTCGATAAGAACAAGCCACTCTTAGTGCCCCTGTTCTCTGTACGGAGGCCATCCGCATTCTATTCCGCTCGGTTTTGAGTGCGTCTGGCCAGATTTCCGCTCCGTACAGCATTATAGATTGAGGTACGGATATCAGAAGACAGAGTCTGCTCTGAGTAGGGACCCTAACGTTAGCCAGAAACCTACTCATAGCTGTTGTGACTCTGATCGCTTTCTCAGCTGCGCATTTAACATGATTTTGAAAACTCAGCTTCCTGTCAATCATGATACCTAAGTACTTAATGGCATTTTTAACTGATATATTTTCCTCTCCTACGAGCATTTCAGAGCTAGGAGTAGGGTGTCTCTTGGATATCAGAACTATCTCGGTTTTTTCCAGAGTCAAGCGCAGACCATACTCCATCATCCAGCTGTTAACACGACGCATTACTTGGGCCAGTCGCCATTGGGCGAACTCTTGGTTTCTCGCTATAATGATCACAGTAATGTCGTCGGCGTACCCCACCAGGAAAGTTCCATGTGGCATTGTTATACGCAAAATATTGTCGTAATTTGCATTCCAGAGGTTCGGGCAGCCAATGGAGTTTTGAGCTGCTCCTGCTGTAATTTTCTTCCTTCTAGGTCCATCTGAGGTCCAGTATATCAGATACCGGTTGTTAAGGTAGTCCTGTACTATCCGTAGGAGATACTCAGGCAGAATAAATGTCTTCTCCAGGGCATTCAGTATGCCTTTCCATCTCGCTGTGTTGAAGGCATTACGTACATCTAGGGTAACCAGAAGGCAAACAGGTCGTGAAAAGTGTTTACCAACCTCGACTATTTTAGCAGCATCAACTACGTTCCTAATAGCATCAATAGTTGACTTGCCTTACTTAAGGCCAAACTGTCTGTCAGAAAAATCTCGTGCATCGCGGAAGGTCGAGAGCAGCCGTGGCCTAATAAGTTTCTCTAGCAACTTTCCAGCCGCATCCAACAAGCACAGCGGTCTGTATGAAAACGAAGAATCTAAGTTCCCCTTGCCTTTGTTAATCAGGACCAATCTTGCTACTTTCCAACGGACACTAAATACGCCAGCTTTCAAGCAGTGGTTGTACATGTTGAGTAATATGTGCGGGTGAGTTCTCACTACGGCTTTAAGAGCCTCCGATGGGATTCCATCCGGTACGGAGCCTTATTATTTTGGAGGGAGTGGGCTGGAGTCCATAGTTCTTTCTCCGTGAAGAGCGGGACATCATGTCCTCCGGTTTTCTTCCTTGAAATTTGTTTCGTGGGATAGGAAGGGAACAAGTCATCTACTACAATTTTCATTTGTGCCGCATTCCGTTGTCTTCCCGGCGTGAATGAATTTAGCTTTTTCATCACCAGATTATAGCCCAGACCCCAGGGGTCGCTATTTAGGTCTTCATGGAGGTCCTACCAGCCTTATTTTTAATAATAACAATAATAATAATAATAATAATAATAATAATATTTTCACTATTATTATTGTTAATAATATTATTAATTTTATAATATCATTATTATTACTAATCTGTAACTTACAAAACATATAAAATTAGTCAGGATATATTATTGTCTCGAGAAAACACCCTTACCTGAACTACGGTCCGGATAACTAGTAACAAAAATCATTAAATACAAACTATTGCCTCGTAACAAACATAAAATACACGATAACGCAATTTTGTTTTCTCGGAGAGGAAGCAGAATTACAGTATGAATTGCAACTAATAAACTGTACTCAGACATATAATCAACGGTAACGCAATATTATGGTCTCCGAAAGTTGCAGCATCTGATTTACAGTCACTTCAACTAAATTACAGATTTCGTGCAATATATTCATGTCTGTATGCATTAGAGAATAATTATAGTTATCCCTGATTACAGTAATTCAAGAAATACTGTTTTCCTGAACAAATAATATCGTGTTTCATATATTTTGTTTTTTAAAAGTATAGATTAAACCTTCTTTTCTGTTTACTGTTAAGGTTTAGTTAATATATTCCTGAATTGATGAGATCAACATGTGGTGTAATATATCGACAATTAATAGTTTATTTTTGTATGCAGACTACACTTAGAATGATCCGGATTTATGAAACGCTTATATTTATGTGTCGCGTATTAACTGTCGGCTTTGGGACTTAGATGAATAATTTTTATTCTAACCATTGTAGTTATAATTATAATTGAGTAAATGAGTAAATAATATTTAATTTTAATATATATATATATATATATATATATATATATATATATATATATAAAAGTATGTAACAATTCAAGTACATATATATATATATATATATATATATATATATATATATATATATATATTTTAAAAACAACACAGGTTATTCAAATACAAGAATATTTATTATTTTATATCCAAAGCTTTTCGTTGGCAAACAGTACCAACATCATCAGGAATGAAAATTACTGTTGTAATTTTCATTCCTGATGATGTTGGTACTGTTTGCCAACGAAAAGCTTTGGATATAAAATAATAAATATTCTTGTATTTGAATAACCTGTGTTGTTTTTAAATTATTAAACAAGAAAACGTATTTTATATTTATATATATTTATATATATATATATATATATATATATATATATATATATATATATATATATATATATATATATATATGTATATATACACGACCGTATACATGTCCGTATGTATATATATCTGTTCTTACCGTATTGATTACAATGGTGCATTCCTAATAATATAATATTGCATCGTGAACTTTATGTCCGTTTCGAATATAAAATATTAACAGGTATCTTAGAAGAAATTTAAGGTATGTTACTTTTCTAAAACAACATATTGGGCTGTCTTTCTATCCTGAAAACCTAATATTGCGGTACGTGTTGGGTCCCCTATATGTCGGCTTTGTAGTGCATATCTTTAATAACTATCCTTGGCTCTTGGTGTGGTATTACGTTATCGTCTATGGTAGGTTGCACATCTTACATTAATTTATTCTTACCCTTATTCAGATAGATTACATAATAAGAAAATATTTTGCGATTCTTTGCGAAAATGCTTAGAAAAAATATATAAGTATAAAAAAGGGGGGGTTCTCCCATTTGTAAGTTACATACAATAATTACTTTAAATTAACCCATTTTTCCAAAAAATGCAACTAACCGAATTTTTGTTTATTCAAATTGGGTTCTGTCGCAAATGAATCGGATAATTAAAGTTCTACTTCATTTTTCCCAATAGTTACTCAGGTAATGTTACCAACCGAAATTAAATGTTTGCTCTATCGTATGTTGTAATGCTGCAGAGTACAGATAAAAATAAATATCTAGGATGTAATTGTACTTTCTTCTAGTATATGTCTGTATGGATAACAAACGGTTTACAATATTCATTTCAACTATTGTTCAGTTAATACTACCGTTTCACATTTATAAAATTGCTTTTTCATTAGGTTTTATGTGGTTTGCAGTACATATTGTAATCATTTACTAACGTATTACAGATTGTAATTATTTACTAACGTATTACAGATTGTAATTATTTACTAACGTATTACAGATTGTAATTATTTACTAACGTATTACAGATTGTAATTATTTACTAACGTATTACAGATTGTAATTAATTACTAACATATTACAGATTGTAAATCAGCACTGAAACATAAGAATTGAAGTTTCATTTATTATACAATAATAACCGAAGTTTCGTATTATCGAACAGTATTAGTTATGCAGCCCATGTTTCAAATTATGCATCCATAGACGGGACCTATATTTGCTGTATTGTTTAGTAAATTTCATTATTACATGTCTGAAAGTAAAATGTTGCAAATCACATATTGTATTAATCATTGTATTACATATTGTTAGCAGGTATCCGGATTGTAGGGTTCAAGTAATGCTTTCATCCAGCGATAATAATCGTTACCGAGCATAACACGCCTGCTGCGTTATAGGTTATTATTATTTATCCTGACCGTGTTTCAGCTGCCTACAACTGCATTTCCTTGGAAATAACAGAGATAAAAGTTATTACGATCAGGTCAATTTGGAGTACACATTACTTTATAGTAATAGTAATAGTTACCATGAAGTTCAGGTCATCCAGTCCTCCTTAGTTATTATTTTTGGTTCATCGTGTATTAAATATTTTATTTATTCTGATTCTTGTAATTCTACATTTATTCTGCATAATATTGTGTTTACTAAATTAAATTTGAAGTCCAAGCAAGTAACAATTAATTTATTCTATATGTTCTCCATGTTATACCTTCATGGGAATATAATATTGTGATATCGTATACACCATGTCTAAAATAAACAGATTCATATTATTTTATATATGATTAACATAAAAGTATCTCCATCTAAACATAACATTATATAAATATTGTGTATTAAATTTTTCTTTGGAGAGCATCCAAACATACCTGTAGTATGTTTGTTACAGAATGTTGTTCCAAACATTCATGTAGTTATACCTTCATGGGAATATAATATTGTGATATCGTATACTCCATGTCTAAGAAGAATAAATTCACGTTATTTATTATATGTTTAACAGAAATGTACCTTCATCTAAACATTACATTACTGTGTTTGCTCAGAAACATATTCTATATGTTGTTCATGTAGTAATACCTTCATGGGAATATAATATTGTGATATCGTATACTCCATGTCTAAAAAGAATAAATTCACGTTATTTATTATATGTTTAACAGAAATGTACCTTCATCTAAACATTACATTACTGTGTTTGCTTAGAAACATATTCTATATGTTGTTCATGTAGTAATACCTTCATGGGTATATAATATTGTGATATCGTATACTCCATGTCTAAAAAAAATAAATTCACGTTATTTATTATACGTTTAACAGAAATGTACCTTCATCTAAACATTACATTACTGTGTTTGCTCAGAAACATATTCTATATGTCGTTCATGTAGTAATACCTTCATGGGAATATAATATTGTGATATCGTATACTCCATTTCTGTAGCAGAATAGAATCATATTTTTTTATATACGGTTAACATAAATTAACTTTCATCTAAACATACCATTATTATAAATATTGTGCATTAAATTCCTGTTTTGAGTGCAACCAAGTAATAAATAATGTATTCTATATGTAGTTCATGTAATACTTTCATGGAAACATAATATTGTGATATCATGTACTTAATGTCTGTAGCAGAATAGATTCTTATTATTGTATTAGTGGTTAACATAAGTGTTCCTTCATGAAAACATGACATTATTACATTGCGCATTAAATGACTGTTTAGAGTGCAACCAAAAGATAAATAATGTGTTCTATATGTTGTTCATGTAGTTATACCTTCTTGTGAACATAATACTGTGATATCATGTACTTAATGTCTGTAGCAGAATAGATTCTTATTATTGTATTAGTGGTTAACATAAGTGTTCCTTCATGAAAACATGACATTATTACATTGTGCATTAAATGACTGTTTAGAGTGCAACCAAAAGATAAATAATGTGTTCTATATGTTGTTCATGTAGTTATACCTTCTTGTGAACATAATACTGTGATATCATGTACTTAATGTCTGTAGCAGAATAGATTCTTATTATTGTATTAGTGGTTAACATAAGTGTTCCTTCATGAAAACATGACATTATTACATTGTGCATTAAATGTCTGTTTAGAGTGCAACCAAATGATAAATAATTTGTTCTATATGTTGTTCATGTAGTTATACCTTCTTGGAAACATAATACTGTGATATCATGTACTTAATGTCTGTAGCAGAATAGATTCTTATTATTGTATTAGTGGTTAACATAAGTGTTCCTTCATGAAAACATGACATTATTACATTGTACATTAAATGTCTGTTTAGAGTGCAACCAAATGATAAATAATTTGTTCTATATGTTGTTCATGTAGTTATACCTTCTTGGAAACATAATATTGTGATATCATGTACTTAATGTCTGTAGCAGAATAGATTCTTATTATTGTATTAGTGGTTAACATAAGTGTTCCTTCATGAAAACATGACATTATTACATTGTACATTAAATGTCTGTTTAGAGTGCAACCAAATGATAAATAATTTGTTCTATATGTTGTTCATGTAGTTATACCTTCTTGGAAACATAATATTGTGATATCATGTACTTAATGTCTGTAGCAGAATAGATTCTTATTATTGTATTAGTGGTTAACATAAGTGTTCCTTCATGAAAACATGACATTATTACATTGTGCATTAAATGACTGTTTAGAGTGCAACCAAAAGATAAATAATGTGTTCTATATGTTGTTCATGTAGTTATACCTTCTTGTGAACATAATACTGTGATATCATGTACTTAATGTCTGTAGCAGAATAGATTCTTATTATTGTATTAGTGGTTAACATAAGTGTTCCTTCATGAAAAAACATGACATTATTACATTGTACATTAAATGTCTGTTTAGAGTGCAACCAAATGATAAATAATTTGTTCTATATGTTGTTCATGTAGTTATACCTTCTTGTGAACATAATACTGTGATATCATGTACTTAATGTCTGTAGCAGAATAGATTCTTATTATTGTATTAGTGGTTAACATAAGTGTTCCTTCATGAAAACATGACATTATTACATTGTGCATTAAATGACTGTTTAGAGTGCAACCAAAAGATAAATAATGTGTTCTATATGTTGTTCATGTAGTTATACCTTCTTGTGAACATAATACTGTGATATCATGTACTTAATGTCTGTAGCAGAATAGATTCTTATTATTGTATTAGTGGTTAACATAAGTGTTCCTTCATGAAAACATGACATTATTACATTGTGCATTAAATGACTGTTTAGAGTGCAACCAAAAGATAAATAATGTGTTCTATATGTTGTTCATGTAGTTATACCTTCTTGTGAACATAATACTGTGATATCATGTACTTAATGTCTGTAGCAGAATAGATTCTTATTATTGTATTAGTGGTTAACATAAGTGTTCCTTCATGAAAACATGACATTATTACATTGTGCATTAAATGTCTGTTTAGAGTGCAACCAAATGATAAATAATTTGTTCTATATGTTGTTCATGTAGTTATACCTTCTTGGAAACATAATACTGTGATATCATGTACTTAATGTCTGTAGCAGAATAGATTCTTATTATTGTATTAGTGGTTAACATAAGTGTTCCTTCATGAAAACATGACATTATTACATTGTACATTAAATGTCTGTTTAGAGTGCAACCAAATGATAAATAATTTGTTCTATATGTTGTTCATGTAGTTATACCTTCTTGGAAACATAATATTGTGATATCATGTACTTAATGTCTGTAGCAGAATAGATTCTTATTATTGTATTAGTGGTTAACATAAGTGTTCCTTCATGAAAACATGACATTATTACATTGTACATTAAATGTCTGTTTAGAGTGCAACCAAATGATAAATAATTTGTTCTATATGTTGTTCATGTAGTTATACCTTCTTGGAAACATAATATTGTGATATCATGTACTTAATGTCTGTAGCAGAATAGATTCTTATTATTGTATTAGTGGTTAACATAAGTGTTCCTTCATGAAAACATGACATTATTACATTGTGCATTAAATGACTGTTTAGAGTGCAACCAAAAGATAAATAATGTGTTCTATATGTTGTTCATGTAGTTATACCTTCTTGTGAACATAATACTGTGATATCATGTACTTAATGTCTGTAGCAGAATAGATTCTTATTATTGTATTAGTGGTTAACATAAGTGTTCCTTCATGAAAAAACATGACATTATTACATTGTACATTAAATGTCTGTTTAGAGTGCAACCAAATGATAAATAATTTGTTCTATATGTTGTTCATGTAGTTATACCTTCTTGGAAACATAATATTGTGATATCATGTACTTAATGTCTGTAGCAGAATAGATTCTTATTATTGTATTAGTGGTTAACATAAGTGTTCCTTCATGAAAACATGACATTATTACATTGTGCATTAAATGTCTGTTTAGAGTGCAACCAAATGATAAATAATTTGTTCTATATGTTGTTCATGTAGTTATACCTTCTTGGAAACATAATACTGTGATATCATGTACTTAATGTCTGTAGCAGAATAGATTCTTATTATTGTATTAGTGGTTAACATAAGTGTTCCTTCATGAAAACATGACATTATTACATTGTACATTAAATGTCTGTTTAGAGTGCAACCAAATGATAAATAATTTGTTCTATATGTTGTTCATGTAGTTATACCTTCTTGGAAACATAATATTGTGATATCATGTACTTAATGTCTGTAGCAGAATAGATTCTTATTATTGTATTAGTGGTTAACATAAGTGTTCCTTCATGAAAACATGACATTATTACATTGTACATTAAATGTCTGTTTAGAGTGCAACCAAATGATAAATAATTTGTTCTATATGTTGTTCATGTAGTTATACCTTCTTGGAAACATAATATTGTGATATCATGTACTTAATGTCTGTAGCAGAATAGATTCTTATTATTGTATTAGTGGTTAACATAAGTGTTCCTTCATGAAAACATGACATTATTACATTGTGCATTAAATGACTGTTTAGAGTGCAACCAAAAGATAAATAATGTGTTCTATATGTTGTTCATGTAGTTATACCTTCTTGTGAACATAATACTGTGATATCATGTACTTAATGTCTGTAGCAGAATAGATTCTTATTATTGTATTAGTGGTTAACATAAGTGTTCCTTCATGAAAAAACATGACATTATTACATTGTACATTAAATGTCTGTTTAGAGTGCAACCAAATGATAAATAATTTGTTCTATATGTTGTTCATGTAGTTATACCTTCTTGGAAACATAATATTGTGATATCATGTACTTAATGTCTGTAGCAGAATAGATTCTTATTATTGTATTAGTGGTTAACATAAGTGTTCCTTCATGAAAACATGACATTATTACATTGTGCATTAAATGTCTGTTTAGAGTGCAACCAAATGATAAGTAATTTGTTCTATATATTGTTCATGTAGTTATAACTTCATGGGAATATAAAATTTGTGATATCGTGTACTCTATGCCTGTAGCAGAATAGATCCTTATCATTTTATAAATGTTTGACATTGTACATCATATGTCGGTTTAGAATGCAACCAAATGATAAATAATTTATTCTATATGTTGTTCATGTAGTTATACCTTCATGTGATATCGTGTACTCTATGTCTGTAGCAGAATAGATCCTTATTATTTTATAAATGGTTAACATTGTGCATCATATGTCGGTTTGGAATGCATCCAAATGATAAATAATTTATTCTATATGTTGTTCATGTAGGTATACTTTCTTGGGAATATAATATTGTGATATCATGTACTTAATGTCTGTAGCAGAATAGATTCTTATTATTGTATTAGTGGTTAACATAAGTGTTCCTTCAAGAAAACATGACATTATTACATTGTGCATTAAATGACTGTTTAGAGTGCAACCTAAAGATAAATAATGTGTTCTATATGTTGTTCATGTAGTTATACCTTCTTGTGAACATAATACTGTGATATCATGTACTTAATGTCTGTAGCAGAATAGATTCTTATTATTGTATTAGTGGTTAACATAAGTGTTCCTTCATGAAAACATGATATTATTACATTGTGCATTAAATGACTGTTTAGAGTGCAACCAAAAGGTAAATAATGTGTTCTATATGTTGTTCAAGTAGTGATAACTTCATGGGAATATAAAATTTGTGATATCGTGTACTCTATATCTGTAGCAGAAAGATCCTTATTATTTTATAAATGGTTAACATTGTGCATCATATGTCTTTTGGGAATGCAACCAAATGATAGATAATTTGTACTATATGTTGTTCATGAGGTTATACGTTCATGGAAATATAAATTTGTGATATCGTGTACTCCATGTCTGAAGCAAAACCAATTCATATTATTTTATAATTTGTTAACGTAACTTTTTCTCCATGGAAACATAAAATTATTATATTTTGTATGAAATGTATGTCTGGAATGCAAATTAGTAATATTTTTCTTATTTATGTTGATCGTGTCATGGACGTCTTTGATGACTCTTTGCTCTTTAGCTCAGGGTAATAATATTTTCTCTATCCATTTTATTGTTAATAAATAATTCTGCCTTTGTGTGAAGGTAATATTGTGATATCGTGTATTCTATGTCGATATAGAACTCAGAATAATATTGTCTAGCCTGTTGTTGCTCGTGTACGTTTACGTGTATTGGAAACATAATATTGTGATATCGTGTATTCTATGTCGTATAGAACTCAGAATAATATTGTCTAGCCTGTTGTTGCTCGTGTACGTTTACGTGTATTGGAAACATAATATTTTGATATCGTGTATTCTATGCCGATATAGAACTCAGAATAATATTATCTAGCCTGTTGTTGCTCGTGTACGTTTACGTGTATTGGAAACATAGCATTGTGATATCGTGTATTCTATGTCGATATAGAACTCAGAATAATATTGTCTAGCCTTTTGTTGCTCGTGTACGTTTACGTGTATTGGAAACATAATATTGGGATATTATATCGTGTTTTACATCTGATGTTTAGTTGTAGATTATAGTTTTTTTTATATTTAAGATATTTATTTAAGATATTGCTTGATTTAATGGAATAGTTTAACTGAAAAATCTGATATTTTAGGGTAATGGGTTGTAGATTATTTATTATGGAGGAGGCAAGGTTGCACTACAAAGTAAATAATATTCCGTTATCACGTGGTATATGTATGTATGAAATACAAAATATTAATACTTATGCCGAATATTCTTCAAATAATGTTTGCACTTTAAGATCCATGACATTGCATTACGTTGTAATATTCACTATGAATACACAATACATATGTATTTATACATATAATACAATATATTTCACGTTGTCCATTATGTTTCCGTTGCACTGACTTTGTGAAGTTATTATTATTACTTCTAAATAATTTTTTCCACCACTAAGTGCAATAATTTTACCTTATGTGATGAGGTATCATTCAGTCACTTGACCATTGTCTATTGACTGAATGATAATATATATATATATATATATATATATATATATATATATATATATATATATATATATATATCAGTAAAATACCTTGTTTTTTTATCGTTGTGAATAGGTCTCACCATCTAAGCTCTAATTAACTAAATTGTCTTTGTTTGTTTTTACGTGTATCAAATATGAAATCAAGTGTTTATGTGATAATCTATCATGTTGATGAATCAGTCATTTTTGTTATACATGTTGGTAAGACAGCCGTGACGCAATTTCGTTATTTATATTTTCCTGATGAAATAATATATCTGTCAACATGTATTAAATGTATCCTTATAATATAGATGCTACAAAATGTGATAACAGTTAGGTGGTACTTTGTCCTAAAAATATATTTTTCTTTAACGCTTATTTTTTGCCATATTTTTTGCATTTTTTCTGCCAATGCTTTCTTTTGCTAGTATATTATTTTTGAAACTATCTATTTACAGTCATCTTTTATTTAATGAAAGACTTTAGATTTAATAATGACTTTAGTTCTATACAGATTCATCCTGCTAATAATATATTTTGTTAACACGCGTTTTCTTACACTTTCCTGATGTAGTTTCTGCTACTGATTTTGATAATATAATATTTTTGGTAATATGTATTTATTTATAGGCCTATTATTTAAAGGAGTATGCTGATCTTGTACATATAATATATTATTTTTATCATATAATATTTCTTCTTGCCTTTAATATTATTCATGTATAATTCCTGGCCCTAGTTTAGCCACTAGTATTGCTCTATAACGTATCTTATATAGGAAATAATGAAATAAAAATTTAAAACTTTGAAAGGTATGAAAGTAGTTTTTCCACTGGAATAAACCTGGAAACCATTACGTCTTATGACCTCAATGCCCAGCAAATGATGGATCAGGTTGACAAGACATGGTGCTATATAAAAACGATATCATGAAATATTAGTGCTAGCAATAACACTGAACTCCCACATCGTATTACGTGTAAGAATGGAAGTGAATCTTTTCATTAGTGAATCTACTTCACGTAGTAACAAGTTATATAAGTTTTTGTATAAATGAGCTCGAGCTTGGGCACGAGAAGGCATTCCTCGCCAGTTATTAATTACAAAGTATGTCGTATTTTTTTCTAAATAAAGGAGCAAGAGCTTTTTAAACAAAATAGGGTGTTTGATTTATTTAGGCTGTTTTTAATCCTCGCCTTTGTGTGATCTATCTTGGTGGGCGATTAGCGGGTAGCTTACAATGTTTTATGGGACTGCCTGGGAGCGTCCATTCACCCATTTATGGGCTAATATAAAGTGCGACAACGGTTCAAGAATGTGTTTCACACGCGGTAATAGCAGCGAAGAAAATTTAAAATCGGTACCTCCTATATTAAGTAAATAAGTCAATCGTTAGATTTTTATTGTTATTTGTTTGTTTCTATTTCATTTGTTATACAAAACAATTAAATATTTATTAGGAAAATCCGAGTATCTACAAGAAGAACATAAATAAATAAATATCAATATATATACACGTGTGTGAGTAAGTATGTGTGTGTGTGTGTTTTATGTTTATAAAGAAAGAAAGTGACTTGAATTAGAATCAACGTGTTAACGAGTTTACAAACTCCATCCATCCTTATTTATAAACAAATTATACCGATACGGGCTCATTTTGATAAAACGAATTAAAGATTGCTTGATATAGAGCTACAAACATTGACCAAAAAGTAGTTACAATAATTAAAATTGAGATGGGACATTTTTAATGACTACTAAAGTGTAAATAATAACTGTGTTATTATAAGTAAATATAAAACTCATAATCATATAAATAAAGCCTATGATAAGGGAATATAATTTTTACAACTAATACCTTTAAGGAGCTTGGATAATCTCCAAATTATGCGTAATACCGACAATCCATAATTGGATAATACCAATTACGATATCAAATTTCTAGCATATTTATAATAAGCCATTGACAGAAAAAACGTATGTGATTAATTTATTAGATACAAATGTATTAGTAGAAGATAAAATGGAAGCAGCCCAAGTGATACTCGGTAGATGTGCCCATCGTTAGTAGAAGTGTACCGTTGTATATTGTATCATATTAGTTCAATGTTGGGGTGGTATTAGTATTGTATGTAGGGGCTATCCATTTCATCTGTATTACTGCTTTATTCTATTTAAAGATTACATATGCTACGAAATTCGTACTGCCTTTCAAGAAAGTCCGTTGGCAGTAAATAGTGACTTGAATGCGTCTTCAAACATTCTTTGAAATCATCGAATAATTTAAATTTTTTTACATGATATTTATGTATACAGTTCTTTGTAATTATACCAGCGAAGTAGGTCGAATAGAGATGTCACGTAATCATTTGAATCTATTGAAAATTTCGTTTAGCGGTTTTCTATTTCGAAATTCGGTAGCACCATTTTCAATCCAGTATAACTAATTGTAGAACTATACGTTTCTTGTATGACATATATTTTATGAAAAGTGTTAGAATTTGTTTATATTTAAAAATATTGTTATTAAATTATATAGATTAATCACCTAAACCCTTTACAGAAATTACAAACCTCTTCATGAAGGTTGACGATAGTTTTATGCTTGAAATAAATAAAATAGATTTGCTGAATTTATAAAAGTTATAAAGTACTGACTAATCAATAAAGTTTTCGATCGTACTTAGTACGAACAATTTCGGTGTCTGCGTTGTACATGTGGAACCGTTACTGAGCTAGTTTGAAGCGGTCTTTTAGGTAGGTGTTCTATAATGTGGTCGAATGTATATGTGGATTAAATTGGTTCGTTCATTGTATATGTTTATATTTTGTATATGGTTATTTATTAACTTTCATATTGCTCAGACGTTTTATTTAATGTAGAAAATTTCTAGAACGTGGTTGATATTTTTTTTCTGTATGTGACCTGTTTCTATTATGAGGTAGGGGAAAGATAAGTCAGTTTCATATTTAACAGAGTATATGTGCTCTTTAAATCTTTGTTGAAAGCTGTGACCTGTTTGTCCAATGAAGAATTTATTACAGTCTGTAGCGTTTAGTGCTTGGAGTATATTTTTTGTTTTAAAACAAATTGTTGTTAATTTTAAATGCTACCCTGAACCCTTATTTCTTAGACATTTTGAGAGACGTTTTGTTTTTATACAAATGTGATACATTTTTTCCTAATGTGGCGGATAGAGGAAGGATTTTATTTTAGAATGATAGATTCAAGAGTAGTCAATAGGTTTATCTGTCATTGCTAGATGTCTGTAGATGTTGGATATATGTTTTTATTTAGGGCTTTTTGTTTTTGTGAGTTCAAGGAAGCGATCGACCTGTTTCCAATTCCGTAAAGAGGCGATGTTTTACGGGTGTTTTGTTTATGTGCGACAGGAGTTTGTGCATTGACGGGTATTTCCCCTATATATTGTGATGATGATCGAAGGATCTGTGAAAGTAAATGATTTCACAAGATAGTGTTCCTTCACAGGGTTTCTTTAATGTGCTGAAGAAATATTTCATTTAGAATGATGAGAAATATTTCATTGGATTGAATTTCCATTTGCAGGCCTTCAGGTTCAAAATATAATTTGTAGCTGAAATTTGGTAAAATATTTTGCTCTAATATGATGTTAAAAACATCCAGGTTTCTGTAATATTGGTTTGTAGTACATTATTATCTAATAGTTGAGAATTTTTGATGTTTAGAAATTCAGTTATAGGAACTATGGTCTATACATTTGTTATGTCAAAAGATATTGAAATTGAGACGAGCGGTATGTATCTATGTGTTTTATTTTAAAGGGTTTTGTCTTTTGTTTGTGAATTGTTTTTTGTTTATTCGGATTTTAGGAGCTGTGTTTCAGGACGGATGGTGAATATGTTTCAGACAGAGTTGCTCTTGTATATTTAAACACACGCTCACACAAAATCAATTGCTTCCACAATTAAGTAGCTCCCTCATACGATTCAAGGGCAGGTCCAGTCAATGCAAAAAACATCTATATCTACCCGAAGATACATCTTTAATACCCATAAAAACCATCAAAAACAGATAAGATCATTCTCTAAGAAAACATATTGGCTTTACTTCCCTGATCTACTGGCTGAAAGAAGTGTCTCTTTCTACTCGAAATCCCAATATACAAAATATCAAAAGAAATACCTAGCTTATTCAATGGATGTTGTAAAATTGCTAACTTACGGTACAAGATTCAATACAAAAACAAAAGCAACACAGCAAGGAAAACATTATAGCATTCAAATAAATAAATAAAGCTCAAACATAATAGTTAAAACTACAGAAAAAAGTTTCTGAATAACTTTTAAACTTTGATGGATACCGCCTTTTAACATCATAATAGAAATAAAAGAAAGCAAATATCTTAAAATACTAGCACCAGGATTACTTAAAGTTAACTGTACAGACTAATAAATCCTACACTAGAAAACACGACTTAATATTCAAAAATTTTCAAAGAGCATTCACAATTTAATAAATATATTTATACTATACACTCCACCTTAGTCCTATGCTAATAACTTAGTAAAAACAAAACCATAATTACACACACACACACACTTTCTCTCTCTCTCTCTCTTACACACTCAGGCACACAAACACACACACCAATATACATATACATATATATATATATATATATATATATATATATATATATATATATATATATATATATATCATCCACATAGGCAAAACATAGACAAACTAGAATTTCCAAATAGACAAAACAAGACAAAATGTCAACACACTACAGCAATATAAAATTTACAAACATATCAAAATGCAAAAAAAACTTATTAAATGAACAAACCAAATGCAAATACCATATACATTTTTACCACTTAAAAGAAAATCTGTCTTTAAACAATTGTATACCTCAACAATGGTTCTCTTTGGCTAACCTAGACATTGATAAATATAGCTAAGAGTGTTCTAAAACATTTTGACTCCGTAGGCATTGTCATAAGTTTGCACCATTTCAGTCGTTCAAATTATTCACGTTTTTACTCAACATTTTAAAATGGTAAGATAATAAAAACTCAAGTTTCGGTAGCAATGTACGTACTGGTGTGATTACACGAAATGGTCCGACACATTCTAAAACATTTTGACTCCGTAGGCATTGTCATAAGTTTGCAACATTTCAGTCGTTCAAATTATTCACGTTTTTACTCAACATTTTAAAATGGTAAGATAATAAAAACTCAAGTTTCGGTAGCAATGTACGTACTGGTGTGATTACACGAAATGGTCCGACACATTCTAAAACATTTTGACTCCGTAGGCATTGTCATAAGTTTGCACCATTTCAGTCGTTCAGATTATTCACGTTTTTACTCAACATTTTAAAATGGTAAAATAATGAAAACTCAAGTTTCGGTAGCAATGTACGTACTGGTGTGATTTCACGAAATGGTCCGACACATTCTAAAACATTTTGACTCCGTAGGCATTGTCATAAGTTTGCACCATTTCAGTCGTTCAAATTATTCACGTTTTTACTCAACATTTTAAAATGGTAAGATAATGAAAACTCAAGTTTCGGTAGCAATGTACGTACTGGTGTGATTTCACGAAATGGTCCGACACATTCTAAAACATTTTGACTCCGTAGGCATTGTCATAAGTTGCACCATTTCAGTCGTTCAAATTATTCACGTTTTTACTCAACATTTTAAAATGGTAAGATAATAAAAACTCAAGTTTCGGTAGCAATGTACGTACTGGTGTGATTACACGAAATGGTCCGACACATTGTGAAACATTTTCAAACGTTTATGTGGCATTTTATTAGAGTTTTTAATTTGTCAATTATATTCTTAATCCTTATTGATTAGTCCTTCGTATTGATTGACTAGTCAATTATTATTCGTAGTTATTGTTTGATTCAATTTTATAATAATATTTTCCTTTTATAAAAAATATATAAATTTTTTTTAATATTGAGAAATTATGAGCAAAGATAAATAAAGTAGAGAAGTTTTAATTTGCGCAAAGGTAGTTTAGTTTAAAAACGCCTACGTTCCATATTAGCTAGATGTTTTCAAATTAAATTAAACCCCACCCTGTTTGTATGCAAATCGTTTAAATTTTACTATAGCAAGGCTGTGTTTCTCTTAATGCTCGGATTGCATCGTTTAACAAAAGACAAGGCAGTTTATAAAGAGATTTATTTCTTAAGTGAATGTTTCAATAGGGAAATGGAGGAAGGGTGGAAGGGCGTAGGGCGCGGGAGTGAATTACAACCACTGGCAATCACTCTTGTCTCCTTTTAATTGCCACTCGGTCGCGGCCCCGCTTTGCGCATCTCGGCCGATTTACTACACAATTATATAATTAATGCCATTCATTGATTCGTAAGTTAATCAAATGGTCACCAGAGGCAGCACTTCGAGCTAGAATATAGAGAATAAAACAAAATAGTATGAACGATTATTTTTAATATAAGAACTTACTTTGTGTAATTTGTTCTTAAAGCAATGATTTTGCACTGGTTTGTAATGCGCTATCAAAAACAAACACATTAAATCAAATGGAAATTTTAAGAAAAGTATGATTCCTTTTGTTGTGGTTTCCGACAAGATGTTTGTATTTTTCATTTTCCCTCGTTTGCCACCCCGCTTTATTTCGCGATCTATAGAACGTTACATATGACGTTCCGCCGCTATCTACAGCGGAGGGCACAGCTGTCTCCAAATTATCACCTAACGAATATTTAAATCATAAAACTTTGTGTTTCATTTATTTTTTGTATTTCATCCCGATGAATTTATTTGTTGTCCTCTCTTTTTAACAATTACTCGTTTATAAATCGATAAAATCTTTATAAACAGATGGCAAGAGTACGAGTAAAAAACATTAGATGAATACGAGTTAAAAGTTAATATAGATCAAAGATGAATAAAACTCCTGAAATATTGAGTCCCATATGTTGCCGATAAAGTTAATATATGGTAAAGAAAAACTGCCGCACTGTTATAGAATTATGGATAAGACGAATTGAATTATGGAACAACGAGGTAGAAGATTGTAGAATTAAAGAAGTACAGCTGCAAAGAACAATTTGTTTCAAGATATGAAGAACTAAACTTAAAATAATTATGATTGAGGAAAATCTTAAGCGATTGAAGCTTAAATTGTAAATTTAGGACCAGAATACAAAACAAAAAAATAATAAGAAATTAGCACACAACTCAAAAAAATAAGTAGTATTTCGCCTCAGTTTATTAAATGAGTTTTGGTGAAACTCTTAATAAACCAACTGTTAAATGGGTTATTAGTTAAATTGAACAAAGTGTGAACAGTTTAGGACTTTGCATAAACTGTTAAACCAAAGTTTAATGTTAGCGTTAATAACATTAGAAAACTAACGTTATATTAGAAAAATTGGTAGACTAATAAAAGAAGCTCAACATGGAGTAAATAATTAATTTATAAAACGAATTATAGAAAACTAGACTAAATTGTATATTATTAAAACTAAACACGACGAAACCAATAATTATGTACACAAAGGCTATACACCGCCTACATTATAAACATAATTTTTATAATGCATTGAGAATATCTTTACATTATGAAATTGTATTATGATTATAAAATAGGAAGAGGTTAGAGGAGGTCGGAACTTCATAAAATAAACATTAATTAATGAGAGCTCGTAACTAAATGAACTACGAGTCATTGAGGGGTTTTTGTAGCTTCATAAATATTGGCCGTTTTAAAAAGTGAAATAGATGCTAATATGTGTGTTGTAAAACATTAATATTTTTTGTAATTGAACACAATGGCGCACTGTAGAGAGGGGCTCAGGGGGCTTGGGCTCCTCTTTACCTGACCATTAAATTAAAATTTATAAATAAATTAGTAAATAATTAAAAGATATTGTATGTTGTAACTGCAATTTAGGTGTAGGGTAATTCGAACGACATAAGAAAAAAAAAATATTTGGCCTACTCTTAGATTGAATTCTCCGAATCATTACTTCCTCTAGGGAACGAACTCTTATATTTCTTTTAAACGTATTTCTTCTAATATATTTAACATATAATTACCAATTTTGAAGATTGTCAAGTTTTAATTAGACCCGTCTGTTTAAAAAGATGTCATGACAAGATGGACAGACAAACAGTTTAGCAACATTTAATCATATTTCTGTGTAAATAATTTACAGAATTATTCTGAAACCATTATAAAAAATAAATCAACCTATAGCAATAAATATCCAATATATTTGTCAAAGGTTGAATTGTTTTGCTTTTAATGATCTTAGAATTTATCTTGTTGTGAGCAGCAAAAGTACAATAATACTACTTCAATGAATGGCAATAGTACAGGATTCAAAATGTAAAAGCGCCTAAGATACTTATGGAAAAATATTAAATAACCTACTAAAATATGACCTAAAAACACTAATTTAGTCTTAATAGGTTTTTTTTAATGCTGGAAATGGATAAAACATGATTTTAGAGTAATAAAAATTCAATATTTTCTACTGAAAGTAAATGTTAGTTGGTTTTAGTCTTATGCTTTCCCCACCGTATTCAGTCATGGACACTTATATGTAGCTTTTATTAGAGCAAGAGCGCCTCGAAACATTAAAAGTAGAATAGAAAACTGAAGCACACAAGGAAAAATAAACAATGATGAAAATAATGACGCAAAAATAATGTTTATCATTAAATACTATTGTGATTCTAGCACAGGATGTATTGGTATTTAAATCTCACTATTAAAATAGTATTTAAACTATTAAAAAGTATTTAACAGTGAATATTTCACTTCATTGTATTGTAATAAATACGAAGTAGCATTTAATGCTACGAGCCTCCAGTAAATATTGAGTTTTTGAATTTATGCCCTTAATTTTTCCATGTTAGAAACTACAGACATCCGTACTTTGTGAAACCTAAATGCCATTGAATTACCGATAAGATAAGCTCAATTGTTTCATTTTAACTTTGGAATTAACTTTTTTGTTTTAAAACCGTTATATATTGTTCAAATCTTATGTAACTCTGATATTACAAATTTTACACATTCTGCTCTATGTCGGGGATAAGATTGCCATCATTTATCCAGTACTTTGTTTATGGTAAGATATTAAAGATCAACAACTTTTTTGGAAAAATCATTTGAAAGTCTTCATGTGATTTTTCATAATTCTAAAGATTCAAAAAATTCACATAACTAACGTTGAAAAATCTCCAAACTGTATATTACTATTAAAAACTAAAATCATAACTAACCAAATGATGGACGCAAATGAATTCTAAGGCAGCATTATTCCAAGGCGATTATTAATAATAGTGAAATTGATTAATAACTTGTTACCTTTCACACAATCTGATCCCAAGGCCCATCTAAATCAAATACTTCTTTATCGTATCCTCACGTAGTTGTTTTTGAACCTACAACTAACTAGAACCTGTTACCTTTCATACAATCTGATCCCAAAGCCCATCTGAATAGAATACTTCTTTATCGTATCCTCACGTAGTTCTTTTTGAACTTACAACTAACTAGTTATGTTGTATTTCATTAATGATAATGTCTGAAAAAAGCAAAGGTTGTGAATTTCTAATATAAATTGAAAAAGAACTAACGATGGGACAATATTATAGAGTTTTTTTTTGAATGAAATGAAATTGTTTTTTAAATTACAATTTATTATAAAGAAATTAATTGAATTTGTGATCAAATTATATAATTATCAGGAATGTTCAACTCTTTTCCATTGTTCTCCATACATAAGCTATAAAACTTCTATACTCTAACTTTTAGCCCTCGTGTGAAACCATTTTTTCACGTTCATAACACGAGACGTAGTACTTGTAGTTTAGCCGTCACTGGAAGGACGAGCGAGATTCTTAGAGGTAGAACTGCTTAGAGTTTTAACTCTGTTTAGCAGATTGAATGGGATTCGACTGGTACGAAGGTAGGAACTGATCCTGGGGTTGCTTGAATGGTAAGACACTGCACTATAGCACCTTGGTAAGTCATATTCACCATGATTCGTCATGTCTCCGACCATTATATATTCTTCTCGGAAATGTATTAAATGCCCGTCTTGTTCCTTAAATCTAATGATAGTGTTACTAAGTCGAAATTGTTTAGATCATGTCAATTAATGTTGATGGTTTTTTCCTACAGTGTGTCAAATATTTGGATGGATTTTTTCTGCCTTAAATTAGTATTAATCTATCATTATGTTGCGGTTTGTCAAATCCAATCCGGGAATATAATTATCTGAATGTGTTTTCTGATATTAAACACTCTGTCGTAAATTAAAATAATTTAAGCTTGATAGAACCAATTCTATCCAAGCAGTATTACAGAAATATAATAATCAATATCATAGTTATATACATGAGTGAAATGATGCTTCCCCATTTGAAAATATTTAGGAAAAATATATGTACATATATTTTTAAAACATAACATACATAAAAAAATATGTTTTTAATAATTTTCATATCGGGAAAAGTAAAATGCTTTATAAAGTCCATGCAAAACTCTGACTTCAATACAGCAAATAGGAAAATTCCTACAGCCTGCGTGTGTAATTCCTTCGCAACCCCGCTCTCAAGGATGATGACATATTTAAGGAGAAATGACTTGGTTTACAGTCTCATAAACACTGTGCCCGTAGTAAATGTACTTATGTCACGTTTTTAATATATAATATTTACAAGTTATGTTCATAGAACTTGGCCAAGATATATTTTATGAAAAAATATAAACAATAGATTGAGTAATATTAAATATTAGGTTTACTGACGAAACAATATAGGTGGCTGACTTTTGGTGCTAAAAAATATTTTTTGTTTATTTTGCTCAAAAAAAGTGGAGATATACTCTTTTATAAATTGATGGAAAGACCAACCTGGTATTCTTTAAGACAATGCAGGTTGCATTTATAACTGGACGTAGGAGAAAGATTTAAATGTAATAATAATTATCGTTTTTTTTAGAACAAACTGTGCTAAACTTACGAATAGAAAACTTTTTTTGGTTACCTCTGAAGATGATTGCATTGTAGCTGAAATGTAGTTGAAGTTAGTACAAAATTATTTAAGTTATTGTGTGTTATTTTTTATGATAATAAATTATTTTAAATATGCTCTTCTTTTAAGTCAATACATTGTTTGTGTGTGTGTGTGTGTGTGTGTGTGTGTGTGTGTGTGTGTGTGTGTGTGTGTGTGTGTGTGTGTGTGTGTGTGTGTGTGTGTGTGTGTGAGCGAGCACGCGGATACGTGAGTATGCGAAGAAAATAAATACGCTTTGTAAACTAGTTTATACGTTGATTAGTTTTCAAACTGAATAAAACATCTATATATTTTGGTTAAAGTGCATTTATAGAGCTCAAAATGAAAAAATAATGTTTCTAAACATTACTTTTCTAAAACTTCAAACTACGTAACAATAATAGACCTAATATATGCTACTTTATCATTAGGCAAGTATTTACCATGATCAATTCTAGGGACACTATTTTCCTGCTAGTTAGGAATTCAAATTTTACAATTTATACAGCACTAGCTCTGTCTAAAACTAGTTTATTATGTTTCAACCCCTGTAGTAAAACAGGCATTAAATGTTGCATTTACATCGGCATAGTTATTTGGTCCGTGATAAAATTTATATGGTGTCATTAAGTTACTCAAAACAGTTTCTTGAACACCTTTTAATTAGTACAATCTTTTTCTTTTATAGAATTGACTCCAAAATAAAAATTTGCTAATAAGTTTTATTAAAAAAAAATTTTTTTTTGTAATATTTAAAAAGTATTGTATCGCTAATGTTATACCTCAAATTTAATACCTAACGAAAATATCTTTCCAAATGCAACACTTACTATTTTAAGTCTACAGGCTACCATTGAAAACTGTATGCATACTAAAACAGAAATAACTCTGGAATATTTTCAATCATTGTTTGAAATTACCTCCAAATTCTTAATATTAAATTATTAGTTTAGGTTTTCAAAACCTTAATTGTCACATATAAACTCACATCACAGTATTTGTTCATTTCCAAATAGGTAAATTGGTAAACAAATTGAAATATATACTTTTACGCAGCACAACTGAAATAACCAATAAAAAAACCATATGAAATTAAGAAGGAAGAATGAACCCAATATGATAATACGTTGAAAGAAATCATGCTATTTTTTTAATACGTTAAAAATTAATCAGGCTAGTTAAGAAAGCATTTTTTTTTAAACGCTAAAATATCGATTACTTTTTACTCAAATGTATATAAAACAATCGTTAGGCGGAAATAGCTGTACTGAGAAATGAAGCTGTGCTACAGTTGAAAAAATACACTCTGGCAAACCTGCAAGTTATTAAGATCAATGCTCTGTGAAATATATGGAAATAGAGTAAGTAGCAAAGGGGACAACCGAGAATTGAGGCAGGGGCACAGTAGAACTACAGAGCGTAACCAATAATGGAAAAGTTGAATATAGAATAAAACCAAATAATTTAATTACAAAAAGAAGATAACATTTTTAAAGTGAAAAAGTCAATAAGGAAATACTTTAAGGAGACTGTAAAACGGATTACGGATCAAAGCAGGAAAACGTATGAATTACAAGATTAGTTAGCGTTGAAATATATGAAAAAATATGATAAAACAGGAAGAACATATAGATGTTTTTGAAAAAAAATCAAGAACAAAACAGGACACATATTTAACAAAGAACATAAATTTAAAATTATTGCAACATGACAAGACGAAACGAAGCAAATAAGGAGCATATTTAGAGTTACTCTGAAATATATTACTGAATAAAACATAAAAACCGCAAAAATCAAGGGAATCAACAACCTTTAATATCTTTGGAAACTTGAAATAGGAAAAGCAAAAATGCAGTGGTAATCTAGGAGATCTATTAGGTGTAGCGGAATAAAGGCGGAATATGTTTGAAGCAGTTACTAAGTCCTTTACTGAATATCTATGAAAAAATTATTAGATATAAATTATATAACGGTAAAATTATTGTTAACAAAAATAACTGCTAAATGAATCATTAGAAAAACTTTTAATTAAATTAGTCTTTTTGTAAACCCAAATACACAAAAAGTAAAAAAATATTAAACTAATGTGTTCAATAAAACACCATGTTGGGTTGAAGAAGCTCAAAATTTCAGTACGGAAATTAAAATTGAAGTGACTTTATGTACGAGTAAGAGGACACAGGACAATGTGAGGTTACGGGGGGAAGATTCCAATCTTGTTTTTGTTTTGAAATATGTTTGAGACTGTTTTATTTTTAATTTTCAAAGATCTCTTTTCAATTACTGAAAAGGATTTGGCAACCCCTTCCAGAAAAGAACACTGCTGCCTCGATTCTCTTTCGAGGGGGTTGGCAATGAAATAAATGCCCTACAAAATCAAAGCGTTTTCTTTTTTAATCATGATCTACAGAAACGTAGTAAGAAAGAAAGAAGCACACAAAATAAAAAAGACATTAGTAAAACGAATTAGAGAACAAAATAATTGAAGCCGCAGAACTAACGAGATTAGTTATTTGTAAAATCTATGAGCACACACACAATGTAAACGGAATAAGTAGTGATAAAACAAATATGAGAAAAAGGAAAATTTTTTAATTAAAAGGATCCATAAAATTTACTGTAAAGTTTATATATTGTTTAAGATACCAACACAGAAATAAAATAAAATATTTTAAAAATATAATAATGGAAAATTAACGATAAAAAAGGTCGATGAGTAATGTAATTTATGAAAAAATTGTTAGAAGCGATGGGGCAAAAGAGGTATGGGGGCAGCAAAACGAACTGCAGACTAAGAATAAAAGGCTGAACCCCGTGGCTTGTAAAACCTATAAAAACCTTTATAAAAAAGACAAACTTATTATACCATAGATTGAAAATGAATTAAAGGGAAATAATAAAAAATATCGAAATGAAATCCATATTCTGTAGAATCTATGAAAAGATGTTAGGCACAAATGGAGTAAACAAATTAAAAAGTTAAAGATACTGCAAAATAGATATACATCTTTAGTTGAACGATAAGTGCACTAAAAACTAAAGCACCATACGAATAGAATGAAAAACATAACTGGATGATATTTTTGATACATCATATTGATAAACAAATGACGGGACTAAGTAAAAAGAAATTATCATATATTTAACTTTACTTTATGTAAAATGAATACAAACTAGACTAGAAAGAGGAAAAATCAATGCTTATTATATACTGTAAAAAAGCAAAGGTTTTTGATGAAACGAACATCAAAATAAAAGTTCAATAAACTTTGATTAAAACTTTATCCTGTAATATCTATGAAACCTTTAATAGAATTAAACATTTCTATGGGGTCAGGTCTTTTGGATGGTGTAAATCATTGTACCAGTCAGGTACAACTATTTATTTAAATAGGCAACGTTTCAATAATGGTTCCATTATCTATATAGGCTAATTACAATTATTTCGTGATTTTTTAACACTTAACGTTTCGAATTTCTTTCCGAAATTCCGTTTCTAGAGCTCTTAATAAATGAGAATATTAAATTAATATATAAGAATATTTATTAAGAGTTTTATATTGTTGGCTTTTTTTATCTTTATTGTAATGTTATGAATTTTATAATTGTGAGCTATGTTGTATTGGTTTAATAAAAATGAGCTCTTGAAAAAGAATTTCGGAAAGAAATTCGAACGTTGAGTGTTAAAAAAGCATGAATTAATTGTCTGTGATCTGTCATTAGCCTATATAAAAAGTTACTAGTTATTAACAGACATTAAATAAAAATATTGGTTACGCTATCGCCATCTTCTCTGTAATACACAAATACACAATTAAAATTACCAACATTAACAATAATAAAAGTTCACAAATAAACATAGCTACAATGAAATTTCTTATAATTATAAAACATTTCAGAAACCACTAAAATGAGTAATATAAAACATTTTTTAAATGATATTACCATAACAATTACAACTTATTACATATTTTAATTATAACAAAAACATGAGAAAACCTTAACACCTACAACAGTTACAGTCACTTACAAGTCAGTAATAAAATACATTTACAGTTATAAATTTTCCTAACTAAATCAAATTAACAATGCAAAAAGTCCTGCCAAATTTCAAATAATTAATCTAATCATGACTAAGTATATTTAAATTTTCTTAAAAGTGGTATATAAACGTATGTAAATTTTTTAGTGCCTTTCTTGATTAATAGCATTTTTCTGTAACTTAATGTGTATCATCTCGGAAAAATCCGTCTTTGTCTATTACTTTCATAACGACGTATCTTTTCTTTGATAATTCATGTTAAGTTAAAGAAGAATGCTATTAATATTAAGAAGGACACTAAAATATTGGCAACCTTTATGCACCACTTATTAAAAATCTTAAAAATACGTAGTCATGAGTAATTTAAAATCTCTATTTAAAATTTAGCAGGTTGTTTTGCAATATTTATTTAATTTAATCTAGGTTTTTTTATAACTGTAAATTTATTTTATTACTGACTTGTAAGTGGTTGTAACTGTAATAGTGGTTAGGTTTTTTTCATTTATAATTAAATATATAATAGGTTGTAATTGTTATGTTAATATTATTTTAAAATACTTTGACGTTACCCATTTGAGTTGTTTTTGTAATTTTATAATTATAGGGTATTATATATATTATAAAATATAAAATAAATATATAAATACTATATATATATATTAAAACAACATAGGTTATTCAAATACAAGAATATTTATTAATTTATATCCAAAGCTTTTCGTTTGTAAACAGTATCAACATCATCAGGAATGAAAATTACAATAATGTAAGCTATAGGCCTAAAACATGTTTTAAACATATGAACATATGTTTTAGGCCTATAGCTTACATTATTGTAATTTTCATTCCTGATGATGTTGGTACTGTTTACCAACGAAAAGCTTTGGATATAAATTAATAAATATTCTTGTATTTGAATAACCTATGTTGTTTTAAATTATTAAACAAGAAAACGTATTATATATATATATATATATATATATATATATATATATATATATATACATACATATATTTGACTACAGTTTTCTGTCTTTCCTAACGCTATAATATTTTCTTTTGTTGACGCATTTCTGAGTGACGTCATTTTCAAAACTTTATTCGTACTGTTCTCCCAAACTTTGAGTTAGTTTTTTTCTCAAAAGGCAGAAAACTGTACTCAAATATATAGACAAATTTCTAAAAGAAATAAAGATGAGTATATTAAGAATTTTAGCTATGTATATTTGTGAACTATTGTTATTAATATTGGTCATTTTAATTGCGTACTTATGTATTGTAGGCCTGATGACGACAACGTAGCCGCTATTGAAACGTTGCCTGTTTAAATAAATACCGCATTTATTTAATCAGTAGTATCTGCAAGTGTAAACATGCCTAACGTTGAGGTAACTATTTTAGTAAGGCTGACGGGAAGAAGAAGGGAAAGAAATTGGGTATGAAAGAGTATGAGAACTATGTTTACAAGTGTGAGAGAGAAAGAAGAAGGAAAGAAGAGATAGAGAAAAAAAGAGATAAAGTGCAAGATTTGTAAAGCTAGGATACAGTTAAAACCCATATTTTGTTTTAAGTATTCATTTAGGAATTGAAAAACTTTCTAACAGTTGTTACATACTTCCATTTTACTACACGTAATCTCATGTGCCTGCCTTAGTTTAATTAGAATTTAGATGAAAGTTTGATTCCAGGGATAATAAATGTGATTCATTTTGTCTAGACCCTTATTGTTGGCAGATTACTCATGTCCGCCTTTCATTTTTTTACAACTTTTTAACTTTTATACATCAGCTTTTATCATATTAAAAGTTGGTAATAAGTCCAGAGCGAACACATCATTTTTACTCTTGGTGTTGCAGTATGATATTTTATATTATTTACATTTGTAAATAATATTTGTGATAAAGTCCATTAGTTGTACGCTATTGGCCTTATTTGTTCTAGTTTTATTTGATTTTGGGTAGCTCTTGAATGACTACAAATACACTTGGATTTATTTGGAAGCCTGGTTTTCAAGATTATAGTATATTGATACACTTGATAGTAACTCATAATTAAACATTTGCACATTTTATTCAAATGTACCTTCCTTATAACTCATTGGACACAGATACGATTCAATGTAAATGCAGCGAGCGACTTACTACTCATTATAAACCAATAGTAGGCCTCAGACACAGAAATCATCGACCATGACTTCACTACGAACAGATGTCATTGATGTTTGTATAAAATGATTATCTCAAAGTGAAAAAGGTCCAGTAAAATTCCTGGTTTCCTATAACAAAAATCATATAAAAAAAAAAAAAAAAAAAAAAAAAAAAAAATGGAAAGCGTTGCAGTGTTGTGGAGATATCGAAATTGCTGAGTGAAAGTTCAAACGTTCATTGCAACGAACTGTAGTTTATACCTTATCAATGTTAATATATGAAGGGTAAGACATTTTCCCTTACATAGAAAGAGTGGTTATAAGTATTTCGGTTAATCTAAGCCCGAGGCTCTATTTTCTAGAAATGTTTGAAAAACTAACAGCTGAGGTGGTCAAGCAACTATTACATTTTATTTTTCCCTCGTTAAATATTTTTTTCTTAACACTATTTTTAACATAAAGTAATTTTTTTATAAAATCTCAAATAAGATTGTTTTTATGTCAACGTTAATTTGTCTCAACTACAACTGTGATTAACTCATAGGAAAATCAAACGGTCCTTACATACGGGAAAAGTCTTCCAGACACCAGAAGGTTCCACGAACGATTCTCGAGCTTTGTGGCATTCCAACTCGATTCAGATTTACCCTTCGTGAGCTGTCGAAATGGAGTTTCGTATTTGCAGGAATTAAAACAGGACCAAACTAAAAATACGCCTTCTATTGGCTTGTTTACAAAATTAAATTTGCGTTTTTCTTTTCCTTATTAAAATATTTAAAGAAATAAACGGCTTACACTATTTACTGTCTTATAGCTAGTAAACCTAACATTAAGTAAATATTGTAACACATTTTTAGTACTTTTTGATTTATTTTAAGGCGAACCTTCACATTCATGTTAAACTTAAGAGTTAACGTATTGTCTTAAGTCCCATAATTTTGTTTTAAAAGTTTCTTCCCTCCAAACTCATTACAATAGTGGCTTTTATAAATCGTTAATGATTTATAAATAAATAAATACACTTCATTTAGTTATTGTTTACATTATGCCTTCTGTATGGACTCGCCCGACAGCAGAATTGGATACTATTATCTGTTGATTTTGTCTATGTTACGTGCTTGGTTTGTTGTACCAAAGATATCGTGTTGTATCAAATGTTTCTTTTTTAGTTTTTCGGATAAATAATTTAGAATTTAAAGCATAAAAATTTTTAACTTAGGAATTTTCTATATGGGAATAATTTATTAAAATAAATTTATAAGCATAAAATATAAACGAATCCGGATAAAGAATTAACATATACAATTTGCTACATAAAGTCACCCTTAGCAACAAATGAATCAACATACAAATGAAACTAAGATTAGAACATTTAGCGTTGAGAAGCACTCACAAAGGTCTTCTCAACAAATATAACCTCTCCAAGTCACCGGCTTCAGTTCACTTGAAATAAATGGAGTAAATGTACATCAATTTTCTTGCTAAAAGTGCTACTCTACAATAAGTGTAAGTGGTAAAGTGAACGCAGAAAAACAATTAAAAGGGTATTTTACCATTTTAATGAACAATGTTGAATCATTAAATAACATCAGAATACGCTAAAATTGTTATAAATATCAAAGTATCATTTTTGATTGCTAAACACCAAATATATTACTGTTTAACAATTAAATAGACTGTTATTACCTCATAATATTTTCAACATACTTTTATTATTAGCCAATTATTTAATAAAAATAAACGGATGAAATATTTGGAATAATTGAATTTATAAAAAAAAGGAAAATACACTTTTATAAAAAAATTAAGTAAGGATCGAATCACCACTTGAAACACAATTCTGGATTTTCTTGTTCGTCCTTGGTGAATGGCGACACGTTTACACTTGAACCTTATAAAATAAGGAATTGCTACGTTACTGAGCATAACGTTTTCGATCGCCATTCGAAATCTTCCTCATTGTCTTTGAGAATAAATAAACATTCAGAAAACCACAAGATTCTATATTAATAAATTCAGACTACAAATAACTCCTAGAAGCATCAAATAAATGGATTAACGATATAAACAATAAATAATTACACCCAAGTTGTATAAACGCAAATGACCCCAAATTCATCACAGAAGAAATAAAAAATACTTAAAAATAGCACTAAAACTATAACAAACCCAAACATAAAAACATAACTGAAACAAAACGTGATTATAGTGAATAATAAACCTTTAGTTAGCTTATTCGAGTGTTGAAAGGAAGTGTTTGTGTTCATTTTTATAGTGTAAAATAATTATTTAAATAAAATAAATTATAATTAGATGCAAGATGTGATTGTTGTATGTAAGTTTTACAAAGATTAATTTATTTGCTTTGAGAATCAAAGAATTTTTAAAAAGTTGACTATCGAATTATGTAAATGGTTGATAATAGTTGAACGTATTGGTCATTGATTGACACTGTAAGACAATCGGTATAGAAAACATAAGGAAACTGCCATTCCCCTCGCGTTGATTAAATAAACAATGGCCCCAAGCATAAAAACTTTTATCCGTCCCAACCACATTAACGTCCTTCTACACTGGGAATAGCCTCTACTTAATTCCCGTCCTAATGCCAAAAGCATTATTTTTATATTCCGACCCGCGGCTATTGGCGCAGCACAGGCGCTGCAAACCTTGGGAAACACCAAACCCCCTCCTTCATTGAATGTCTATCTGACCAAGTCTTACTATAGATCATCGATCCGTTACATCACCGTATTTTTTAAGGTTTTTTAAATTATCGGCCTTTGTAGTCTTCAAGTCTTTCGATTTGCATTATAATTTCAAGGAGGTGTTAAACAAATTGAAAATTTTCTGAAGATGGGTATATTTTAAAAATTTGTATAAAGTTATATTATAGTATTATACATATATGCTATAATAGTGCAAGTCAGAGTGAGTGAGATAGAGAGAAAGAGAGAGAGAGGAGAGGAGAGAGAGGAGTGGGGCAGATCATCAACACACATGTAATCGTAACGACAGAAGAAAACAGCAAGTCTTTAAGACAGTTCATTCACAATTACTAAAAACTATCGTTCTAAAATTTATATCTGAAAAACCAATTAACTACAAAATTATTTATTTTCAATCAATTAAGGGATTGCAAGCTTCGAACCATACACAGTGACCTAGGTCATAAATAGAGCAAAATGTTAAAATCAAAATAAATAAGCATTGAATTACCTAATTGTTCTTAAAGAGTTCTTATAGTTTTATTATGTGAAAATAAATCTTGAAATGTAAGAGCGTTGTAACACAAGTATTATAATCATTAATTGTATTATTATATTTTGTGTATTTTACTTTAAACAAACTATTTGATTAAATTATATCTTTTACTAATTTGCGTTTTGTAATTTCATTTTTCAAATATTTTCAACGTAGTGAATAATGAAAAAATATTTTTTTATAAAAACTATTGTCACAAAACGTGATGAGAAAATATTTATTTTATGTTTTTACGGGTACTGTTATTAAGATTGTTCGTAAATATGTATATTATTTTACTGGTACAGAAGAGTTAAATGAGTGAGTTAAATAAACTCAATTTACTCGCCAGGATATTAGGTCGGAGGATGTTGGTACGTTAATGTTTTCAATACTTTTCACTTCACTTATATGAAAAATATTATCTTAAATTAGGTTTCAAAATAATCCAAATAAAGTTTTAAGATTTAATTTACTAATAATTTCTGAAATTGACATTCTTATCGTAGGTTAAAAATCTTTGATTTTTTTAAATACTTGTAAAAGAAATATAAGATTTGTTATTTTTCTCAATTGTTTGCAGAGAAAAATCCATTACGAAGCAAATTTCGTTTCAATCATGCTCTATATTAAAATTACGTTAAAATTAATTAAAAATTTATATAAAACTATTAAATAAATATTTTATTATCTTGATATTCGATAGTCAGATTGTCCATTGAAATCTCAAAGACCTGTGCAAATCCTGGCTACCTCGCTCAAGATGGTTATTGAACTTAAAGCTACTGACGACTGTTTGGAAGGCTTCTTCCATAATGTACTTTGTCTTTGACGTATTCTTGTCAAATTCTTAAATTTGTGAACTTGAAAACATATTTAAAATGTATTACAACCTTGTAATAAATCTTAAAGTGAATGCTTTAAAGAAGAGCAAATTATCTTCTGCCTTTCATCTTCTTGCGTGGAAAGTACGTTTCTTAGGTTTATTTGTGATCCTCTTAGCTGCAGGTGATGATTCTAAACAGTCTTCAAATTGTAAAATATCTATGATTTTTTTATCTTGAAAATGTATAGATTAGTTATATTTGCACAGCGACATCTCATGCTTTAACCATTCTCTTTGTAGCTAAACTGTATAAAGAGTCTCTTGTTTGTTGCATTGTACATACTATAGCCTTATTGCATGAATTAGCTTTCGCTAACATTCAGCTGTTATTGCAGATTTCCTGGTAATGCAGGTATATCTTAATGCATCCATTGCAGAGCATCAGAGTTATTTCTACTGACCTTGCATTGTTCTAATCTTTAAGTTTAAATGCCCTTGAACGATTGTCGATATTTTTAAAATTTAATTAATTTAAATAGCTTGGTTTTTTATTAGGAAAAATAAAACTTCTGGCGTATTTTTTCTTAACGCTTATTAATATTTAATTTGGAGAAGTGTGGCTCTGTATTCATAAGAATATGCATTTCGTTTTGGAACAAACTCATCAATTATATTTATTAAGGTTACTCGGTTATAATTATTTTGTTTTAAATTTTTTTAATTATTTTAATATAATATTCTTTGCTAAAGTTCTTATTTTTTTATAGGAAAATTTATTAACTTGTGGGCTTAAACTAGTAATTTTCAATATTCTCTTCCAACGGGATCGGTTTTCACATTGCAAGCGCATCGCCGATTTGCTTGCTCATATAATTTTACATTGCAGCGCATCCATGATTTGGCAAAAGGAAAATAAAACGATTGAAACTATTGCTATAGATATTTTATGCTAAAATACATCTACAGTGATTTTTACTGAAAATCTATAACAAAATTATAAGTATTATTTTTATTGTTTTATTCTAATGTCCACTTTTGGTACAAATTTCTTTTCAACTCGTAGGTTACTTCCTTTGGTAATTACACATGAATCGATTTGAAAATTTAGTACTATAATCTACTGGAAATTCTATAATGGCGGGGGTCAAAGAGAGCGCTTATCGATAACAATAAACAAAATACCTGTTACTTTACAATCATGTTTCATCTAACTTCTGAAGTGTGTTTTTTTTATCCAAAAGTTTTTCAATTTTTTTAATGGAGCATTGTTGTTGAGTATTTGAATACAATTTGTGAAAAATGTCAAGTTATCAAGTGCAAGAATTAATTTGTTTTTGTTAGTCGAAACATTATGTAAAAGTCAAACGGTTTTTGCATAAAATATCAGTTAGTTTCAGTATCTGCTTCATCATTGCCACTTTTTCTGTACCTTGAGTGTTTTTAAAGTTCGCTACAAGGTCAGATAAACCCTTCCCTTTGTGGATGAAATAGACGTGATTAGAAGCCGTCTACATTTGTTTCGCAAGCTACAAAAGTTATTTTAGTTTAAAAAAATTAAAAATGATTTACAACATTACCTTATCCTATGATAAACGCGATCCATTACAGTCTGTGTGTTTGTTTTCTCTTCTTTATAAACTTCCTGTAGCAAATTCCAAAGTACAAGGAGCAGAAAGTATGTAACAGCTCCAGATACCCATATATCTGATGATGCTTGAAAGGTTTGGACAGGTTTAACAGTAGCAACAGCAGCAGAGCATTGATGGTATATTGTAGTGACATTGAAATGACTTTAACGAAATTGATACTTTTTGATATTTTCTCTGGCTTTTCCCAGTTCGAATAAAATATTTAAACATTAGCAGACCGAATTGTTTACAAGAGGGAATCAGGATTCAAAGAATTTATGTGATTTCAAAGCAAAGCCATATTAATTTGGAATTTTAGAATCGTAATTATCTTGCCCACAACCGCAATTAAATTCATATTCTAACAAAATTTTAAGTTGATTACTCTAAATTATATTTTTTCAAGAGAACGATTTATTCCAAATTTAATAAATGTTCTGTCAACACGAAAGTTTCGTTAATCGTCACGGACAACAAACCATAGCGAAAAGAAGAATAATAGACAATGGCCTTCAGAAGTCAATATTTATTTAAAAAATTCACTCAATGGAGATTCTAATAGAGTCTATTCAATGAATGTTACAAATAAAATAATGTAGTAGTTCAACATCTTTATCAATGTTACCAACTTTACTAAATTAATTATGTATCACACCATTTAATTTAGACTGTTTATTAAAAAGTGCGAGATGTAGCTCAGACGTTTTTTCATTTAAAAATTGGAATACAAATATACAAGTCATTATTATTTTTATACTCAGTTAATAATTATTGAAATATAAATAAACGAATATATTTTTAACTGATAAAAATATTTACTAATAACAATTTAACTTAATAATGTACAATAAATAATGTAACATAACCTATATGTTAAAACAGTTCTACAACATAACCTACGCCATAAATTCAGTTGTTACGTGAAATAATATGTAATGATTTAATTTATTTTCGATAACTGTATAAACATCGACGTTAGAAGTTTTATAAACTTTTATAGTCCTTTTCGTTATCGACAACATGACACTAGTTGATCTGAGAAGCACTACATAGTAAAAACTAGTTTAAATCATATTGTAACAAAATAACATTCAGCGTTCATTTCCTTTTAATTTACTTACTACCAAAAGGAAATTATCATAAATGTATGATACTGACGACTTGTGTATAAAATTATATTGAAAGACTTCTAACGATTACACAAGAATAAAGATCATAAAATAACTCAAGAGATGCACTTCATAAGATGTCTTCCAATATTATTTTACAGACGATAGAACCCGGTCTACAAAGTAACATTTCTGTTTACTTTACCACCTGTTGCAGTACCCACGACAGATATACTCGCAGTCATATTGAAAAACCAAGACGTCTAGAAGCATTCAGAGATCAAAGTCCAATTTTCCAGTCACGACGTTTGTATAAGTAGCCGCAGGTTACTTCTCAAGTATCTTTCTATGTTTGGAAAATAATAAATGAAAGATTATACATGATGGCTTCTGATACTTTAACATTTGCATAGCTTTAACCATTAACAAATTTAGTTAAAAACAAAAATGTACAAGAGCTGAAAAGCTTTATTCCACATTCGTTATAAATGAAACTTTCAGAAATCTTACAATCAGATGTGCTTGAACTCAGAACTATTCTATTTTAATTCAAAGATCGACTGACTAAAACCATTGTAGCTAAAAGGTTGATTTAACCAGGCACAAATAAACAGTATCTGACATTCAATATAATAATGTATTACGTACTGAGGAAACTGCAATAAGTCACATGTTTATATCTCTTCCAAACCAGTTCCAGTACATCTTAACATCTTATGCATCAAAACAAATGTCAGAGCAAAAGTAGTGTTTTACCAAAGTGAATGTTGTGGCTTGGCATCTGTTTAAGCGTAACTACTTAAATGTTTTAGCCGAAACAACGTTCTATGAAAACAACGCGGCGTTTGAAACAGAGATTCTATTGTGAACGAGGAATTGCTTAAGCAGGATCCATGGAATTACTGTTTGACCAGCGAATTGGGTACAACAATTGTCTTAACAGACCAGAACAACTGTTGTCTAAAACCAACCGAGGCAACAAAACAACTGGCATATTACAACATTTGCCGGATCAGATTTTGACTATACTATCACAGCCATTTTTGTGTCCGAGCAATGTTTGACCCAAAATAAATGTTATACCAGAAAGTATATTGTTAAAGAATATAAATATACTATTAGCGAAAGAAACTGTTGAATGAAAGCTGCTGTTGTACGACAGCAAATGCAATTTAAGAGCAAATTTCGCTCCAGAACAATTGGTATAGAACAGTGTTTATACCAAAGTAAATGGGATATCAGAGCAATTGTTGTAGGCGAGCAATTGTTGTATTAAAGCAACTGTTAAACGGAAGTATCTATTATATTAGACCCATTCTTTTACCATAGTAGCTTTTTTAGTAGAGCTACTGCTATAACTGAGCATTTATTTGACCATTACATCTGTTTTAACAATGGTTGCTTTAGAGCAACGTTGTACCTGGCCAATTATTATAACAGAGCAGCTCGTGCAACTGTTATACCAGACCCATTGCTGTTCCCGAGTAACTTTTGTACGTAACTGAGCAACTGTTCCATTCTTACAACTATTGTACCAATTGTTGCATAAGAGCAAATGTTGTATCAGGGAAATTGTTAAAATAGAAAACTGCTAGAAAAACCGTTACATCAGCTCAAATTGTGATCCCGAGAGACTGTTGTGTCATATCATTGTAGAATTTAAGAAAAGCGAACTGTTTTCAAGAGCTTGGTTGCCATTTTTAATAGACAGGTTAACTGCTCGGAGGGTTTTGAATCTCACAGATAAATCTGTGAGTTGAACCTATCTCAAGTTCTAATTGCTTGTTATTCAGTATATTTTTTTGAAAAATAATAGAATAGTATATTAATGGACTCGTTTTGTGGCGTCATTCAAGCTTAAATCAGTTACTCGTAATAACAAATTACGCAAAAAGAGCTAATATTTATTTTCTTCTTCTAATAGAAGAGAGCTGCTTTGCTCCTCCTTTCCGATTAGAAAGTTAAACTATATTTACAGAAATACATTATTGTACTTCCTATAATTTGAGACACTTTTAACCAAAATGAGCAAATATTGGCGTACTTACTTCACGTCCCTTCGATAAATTATGCGATGACACGCTGCCATTTAGGAATGCATTAAACAATATCTGGAGTTGCAGAGAAACAATATTTTCTACTCCGTTTCATTAATCATTAGCCAACGACAATTAAACACAGATTTGTGTAATTATCGATGGAGGGTGACCCGACATGTATTGCAGCACCATATTGAAGAGAGAACTTGAGCATTTAATATTTATAATTTGCTTTTGACGACAAAATTTATAATTTATTGAAACAATCTCTCACTCGACACACACAAGTACGCACAAATACAAACACACACAATACAATGGACCAAGTATGAGGTATATTAAATAATTAAACAAATTGATGTAAACAAAATTGATTTTTTTAAAATAAAATTTTATTACTTCTCCACATAATTTCTACCTACATTATTAACAACAACAAACTTATTTTTTCAATAACTGATCCAAACTATCTGGGTCTTGAGTACTTATATCAAACATTATTTGACCTCGTTGTTCCTTAACTTTATTTCTTTAAATACCAATATTTTTTTAAGATGTAGTCAGAGTCATGGGAAACGAGATATAGTTTCTAAAAGTACTTGAAAATAAATTATGAAGCTCCAGTCAATCAGTCTGAGAGCAAGAGGGTTTAGTGGTCTACGAGATTTTGCAGCGTTCTTGTCCGCTACACTGGTAGGAATGTGGGACCAGGGCTTTTGATATCAGTTGGATATGATAATTATCTGCCTTGAATGAAAGTCTACCACTCATAGCTATTTCCATAACGAGAAGTGCCCAGTTGGTTTCTTTATGTTGGGTATTTTTTAAGTGTTTGCACATGTTCCTTATAGCCGTGATGAAGCTCCAAATCCCCGTCAATCCGACGACAACGACCTAGTCCGTCATAAAATGTTTTTACAGTTTCTTAACTATATCCCATAGTTGGTATTAGATCATACTGCTTTACGAAATAAAACATTATGTTCTTCCAACTTCTGTGTCCGTAAACCATTTCCCCCACATTTTATCAACCACTCGTTGGTTATCTTGTGGTTTTATCTCACACTCGAAAATATTTTCAAATAAATATTTATGGATCGCTTTGTCTGTTGATCTAGAATCGCCAGGTATTCTAAATTCTATTACGCAAGTGGATCTATTCATTATTGTTAACACTATTGTTAAATGGTTGTGGTGGTTGTCTTAAGAACTTTGGATGTAGACTGCAGTAAATCCGTATCTAGTTTCGTCTCTTACACCTTAACAGCAGCGTCACGCTCACGCAACGACCATGTTTTCTTCTACTTTTTCCGACGTTATCGTCATGAAATTCTTGTCCTCTTCAACATTCGTGTTGCTATCAACACAAGCAAAAAGTGCTCGATAAATTATACTTCTGCGGTACCCGTTTGTAAATGTTCTAATATACGTACCGATTATACAGAGTGTTTTGAACTAAACTCTCCAAACAAGCAAGCACATAGTTTCTATTACAAAACAAAATAATATCAAACAAAGATTACACAGTTTCACAAAATTAATTGCTCTAAATATATTTCAACAGCCGGGAAGCATACCTGAAGCACTTACTGTCCAAGTTCTGTACGTTGTCATGAAACTTTCTCTAAGAGCTTTAAATAAAATTTATAACGTGGTTTTTAAAAACATTGATCATAAATATTATTTTAATGTAAAAAGTTATAAATTTAATTACCTTTTTTAACTTTTTACGTCCATGGTGGCTCAATTTGGATTAGATATACCCGCAGATATGATGGAGCCGATAGAGGGATGTGAATGATGAACCTCAGAATAATGTGAATGCTACCCTAGAGGTTAGGGGACGACGACGACTGGAACCTCACGTTGGGCAACGAAGTCATAGATAGAAAAATCTATTTCTTCGTTATCTAGCCTAACAGGGATGTACTAAGTGTGTCTTTCTCCGCGTTAGGAAACATCTCGCCGGGAACAACAACTGGATGTTAATGGAGGAAGCTATGGCAACCCTGCACGACAAAGACTGTTTGTCGTCAGGAACGAGGAGAGTTTACTAGAAGACACTAGAATTTGATTCACAAATCCTATAAATATAAAAAGATGAAATAATACCTTATCCGCTTTACTTTAGGTGAGCTGGTTTTTGTTTCTGAAAGGAACTTCCCAAGTCGAAACATAAACAAGAAAAAAAAAATATATTTTAATTCAGCTCTAATGATTATTCTTGACAATATCTTTAACTAAGAGTTAAACTTAAAAAACTTACTTTTTGTCACTTAGTTCTGCATTAGAAACTATTTTTAAAACATTTAACAGGTTAACAAGTGTCTATAAAGTAAATTCAGATCAATGGTTGCCATAATATTCATATTTTAAAGGATTTTAATATAAATTCGGTTATTATAACCCTAATATAAGGAATTTCCGAAGATCTAAATGGCTATATGTTGGTTTTACATTTGTCAACAACTATTGCATCAATACCCAAAGAAATTTATGTTGAATTTGTACTATTGGCCAAGACAACACAATGGGTTAAGTTACCAAGATTGCCTTGAGGCTTTTAATGGGACATTTTGTTATAAATTACTGCAAGCAGAATCAGGTTCAGTGGAAACAATTAGGCGGTTAAATATTTTCCTCGAATTTTAACCAATCAGAGAAGGAAAGAGTTGGGTACTTCTGGTGGATTTGAAGCCAGTCTTGCAACCTTGGCTGCTGGTAGGAATATTGGCACACGGCTTTTGGTGCTTGGACAGTTATTAGGGATTTGTGTTTGCATAATGTCGGATGTTTTTCTGGTTGAGTCAGAGAAAAAAAAAGAATTTGTTATGTTAGTAGTCAAAGGTTTATTTAATTTTTGTGAGAGAACGTCAATTAGTTTGTCTAAATGAGAGGATTATTGACTTGCTCTCGCCCCCCCTCTCTCTCTTTCGTCCTCATAGAATGTAACAAAGTGACTAGTAAACTGAACTTAAAGTAAAGATAGAACTAACAAATGAACCTATGACTAAATCTACCTACAACTTTTTAATTATAGACCTCCTCCCCCGGTGTTGGTTGAAGAAGTGAATATAGTCTCTTTAAGAAACCGAATACAAATACTGACTTTTTCATTGTCACCACATTCAATGTGGGTAAAACAGTTGGGTTATGATACCCTAGATGGTTGTAGATCGAATAGTTTAGAAAAGACCCTTTTCGATTAAATGCAAAATTCCTTATAACTACTTCTTATTCCGCTATAATTTTGAGATTCGCGATAAGACTTATTTTGTTTAGATTTCACAAAGGGAAGTAAGTTTGTGCGAATTGTAGCTAAAGGCGCCAAAACCACCTAACTCAGTCCAACTTAAGACTGCATATTTGTTGGTAAGAAAAATTACGCCCTACACGAAAACTTAATAATTATTAGTTAGTTTTATATTGATAACATATACTTTGGTAAAATATGTGACTGCACTTTTTGTCTAAAAACCTTATTTCGACTATGTTTAATTTTTTAATTAGTTTTGTTTGTAATTTTTAGTTGCTGATTCCTTCATGATTCTTTATTCCTAAATATTTTTAGTTTTGTAAGTTTATATATTCTGTTTATGCCTATACGATATCTCAGACTCTGCTCGCGATAACTCTGTTATCTATCAGCCGAAAGTAGGCAGCCAAGTTAGTAACGCGTTCTTGTGGAAACCGGTTCTGTTACCTATTCCAAACTGAATCCTCTCCCAGCCACCTGGGCAAAGCGTTTTTTTATAACCCAATTCTACTATACACTGACTTAACGGCGCCATACACTGTTTACTGACCCGTCTGCTTTCATAAATATATTGTATATTAGGAATTATTATTTGTATTTGAATTAAATTTTAAATAATTTTGTTTATAATTCTTTTTAATTTTAAAACTTCTAATTAACATAAAAAATGCAAATAATGTAAATTTTGTTTTTAATATAATGTAGTAAATAATTAAACACGTTTATACTTACTTTTTTATAACTATAGATAGTCTAAATAATTTGTTTTTTATATACAACATTATATTTTTATGTTGTAAAAATCATTTTCCTGCCAATTCAGATTATATTTTTTAAGTACTGTATCTTAAATAAATAATGTTGTATATAAAGTTTCATTTCATTCACTATTAAAAATGATTTGCTCATAAAGTTTTCACTTTGTTAAATTAAGTGGTAAAAAATAATTTTAAAATGGTTTCAAATTCAATCATCAAAATAAAATTTTAAGAACACTAGTATATTTTTTTACAAATTTATTGATACATTTATAGGTAAATAATAAACAAATAATCTATATAAAATAACCCAATATTTGTGACATGTAAATGTTAGACAAAGACTGTTGATTTGCGGGTTGCGCAGTCAGAATTTTACCAGATATGTTTGACCCAATTGTTGAGTCATGCTGCAAAACTCCAGGAAAATGAACTTCTCAACCATAAAACTTATTTTCTATTTATTATAGTATATTTTTTTTAAGTTGAAGGTGTCCTAAACTTCAACCGGGGGATGTTTTTAAAGAATAATGCCCATCAGAACAAATGCAGTATATTTATAAAAATTGAAGAGACGAATTTACAGATTAGCGGTTATATATTCACTCCAGCATAGTTTTCCAATACCAATAAAACACATCACGTATGCTCAACACCTCGAAGTTTTAGACCATCAATAAATAAAAGTCAGTAAATAAGAACTTTATAATAATAAAGGATCTTAACCCTGATAAAAATCTTTTGAAAATATTACCCTGACTACCGACCATTTTTTAAAAACCTTAAGTTTGAATAATGCAATTTAGAGTGTACACAAGAAGAAGTATAATATAATCACAGCAAGTGTTAAAGAGTAAAATAGTAGCAACAAAATCTTGTGTAAATATAGAGAACGTGGGAACTGCAGGAACAAACATAAAGCCCAGGATAATACCAAACGTTGTATATACAATCTTATGAGCACAAGCTATCCTTTTTCAATACCCTCTATAAAATCATTAAAAACTTTTAATTCCTGAGTAGGCCCTTTTTGTAAACAATTTCCTTTGGTTCATAATGAAAACGTGTATCCGTTGAAAGTTGGGTAGGGTAAATACTAACCTCACTGACGACAGTGATTCTGTTTTAAGGAATTAAATATTTCGTGTTATTACAAATTATTTAAAATTTGTGGAAATGAAACTGTCTAGCAGAAAAGATTAATATAACGATAGCCGTATTTAGGAAAGTTTTCTGGTTTAAAAGCGTCATAAAATCATGAAGAGGGGAAAGATTTGTTAGATTGGAATGTATTTTATAGTGAATCCACTACAGTTTATTTCCAACTGACTCAGACAACTATTTTAATCAATTTAATAAAAGTTTTCAGCAATTTCATATAACTATTGTTATTTATTCTGATTTTCAGTCAACTATTGAAACTACAATATCAGATCGAAAAGAAACGTACTACTATCGACAAACCGAACAACTACTGTAGACTATAATCTTAAATTGTCCATTAAGCGAAATATAACAATAAAAATACGAACACAGGAAATACTGCACAAAGATAAAAATGTAGACAAATAATTCCTAAGAGGTATTTCAGAATAGAATCTAGTAGGATCAATGCCAGTTATATTTGAAGGAAAATGCGTGACAGAACGTCATCGAAGGTCTGTTACTTGTGTAAAGGGCAATTTACTTAAAACAATCATAAAGTACGCGACCATGATAGGTTGACAAGTTGTTATAGAAGACCGACATGCATAGCTTCTATACCTAACTATAAATTACTCTCATCTATTCCAGTAGTCTGGAATAGCTTACTGTTTATCTGGATGCGATACACATTTTATTATACAAGAGTCGGATTAGTGGACAGAATCAATTGGCGTGTTAGCCGATAAAACAGGGACGAATATACATCTTTCGAAGCGGTCAGGAAATACTTTAAAGATGTTTGAACTCAGGTTTCCTTTTTCAAGCGTAAAGCTTCTCGAGAATCCGCAAATAAGGTACTCGCTGGAGACAAAGAAATACTTGTGTTGGTAAAGTGTACTGTCCAGTAATAATATTTAGACAATCTAGAGAAATTTTAGATAAATATCTCCGTTGTAGACCTACTAGGCGAGTTAACCATTGCGAGCATGCGAAAAAAGTCATCTCCCAGAACACGCCCAGAACTAGTCTACTTGTTTTACATTGACGATGATTTACAGTTTTGACAACTTCTTACCTTATACATCGTACTGGTTTAAACGGTAGACTCGGTGATTTTCTTCTGATTAATCGATACGACTCTAAGGCGTTTATCATGGATTGTGAGTTTAATTTATTACGAAACAATCCATAATAGCAACTATGATCTACTCTTGTACTCAAACACGTGTCGTCTGAAAGTAAGCAAGCCAAAAATAATGATGTTTCTAGATTCCGAAACAAAAATATATTCTGTATACAATAATGGACGGTGTAATTGTGTAATAGGTGATTGGATTTGGATTTTACATAATTCAATCTAAGTTCACCGCGCAATAAGGTTTGTACCGTAGCGTTGGCTAAAACTCTTCATAGACTCTAATAGCCCAAGGCTCGTTTGCATCCTAGAAACAATTCTTCAAATTAAAAAATAATCTCGGAAATGTTTTGGAAATCCAGACATAAGATAAGAATGTTAAACGTGAGAAACTTCAAGAAACTGTCCGTGTTAGTGAAACAGCCCAACTAACAACAGCATTATAATTTGTTAAATAAAGACCTCGTGGCGATTTGTATCAGTAATAGGTTTTTCGGAACAAGTATGAGTATAATTTCGGATGTGAAAAATTTTCTTAAAAACGTAGTTTTGTTTCCTAAATTTATCAGTTTTAAGTTATCTGGAAAATAATTTACGCTTTTATAATTAACAATGGAAAGTATGACTTTGTTTAAAAAAGTTGCAACGAAGAACCAATATTTATTACAAACTATGTATGAGATTACTTTGAAAGCATTTATCACTCAAAAGTTGAAATAACCTATTCATAATTTATATAAAGCCTTTTGAAACATATATTCAAGCATCATTGAAATATTTGTACGAACGGTTGGATGAAATTTCAAAATTGTATAATAAGTAAATGACTATGTATATTTTTTTTATAGTTGTCTAGTATTGAATTATTACACAGAAATATACCAGCATAGAAATTTTGAATAAACACGTACATACGTAGCCTATACATAATTAAACTACAGAACTTAACAAAAACATTGAGACATTTGCAGATCCAATAGGGGTAGACACTATTTGATTTTTCTGATTACCAAAACACTATCAAAATTATGACATTGTAGGGGCTGAGTAGGTATTAGTATAATTTAAGGATGAGCTTTAATTAGCCATTGAATAAAATTACTGCCATTAGTTAGACTATTAATTGGAACAGTGCTATTCGTTAAAATAAAGAAAACGTGGGCCTAATTAGTGGTTTAGATGTTCCAGCAGCGAAAACGTCCCGCTGAAGAATACTGTGACAAAATTACCGCATGATAATTTCTCTTAATCAGATTTCGTTCTCACAAGAGAGTGAATAAGTAATGTAACTATAGTTCAACTATCATATTTCAACTTTAACTGATTAAATACAATGGCTCTTGACAACCCTTTGAAAAATAAAAATCCCAAAAAAAATAAATACTGCTATTCACAAATGTTGTTCAAAGCCCAGTCGAAATGGCTGCAAATGGATGATGCAAAAATTCTTTCTTTGTTCAATAAACCTCCACCAGTTAATTTAATAAACGTTAAAAAAATATGGAGCTGATAATTTTAAACAAATCATAGAATAAATTAATTGTCCTCTTAATAATAAAACGTATAGACTGTTTTCAACATTCACCCTGATCTGAAGGATTTTAAGAATCAAAAACATAGAAATATCATTAAGGGCATAAAACACTATAGACTTGAATAAAAGAGTGACATGTAGTGTAGAGCGTAAGGGTTTGAATCCATAATCAGGTTTTACAAGATACCTCCAAAATCTGTCCAATAAAGTGTTTTCAGGTTACAAGGGTAAATGAAACGTAACTTTTGAAATCTGATGAGCGTAATGCGATACGGGGGGGGGGGGGGGGTTATACGGTTACTAACCGTTACCGTCAATCGTAAGAAACCGCCATTGCTCAATGATCAGTGTTTCCATCGGTGGAGAAAACAGAGTGAAGTAAAGGTAGAATGCGTCGGCCTTGCTATGATTTAGCAACATCGAAAAACGTGATTAGCAAAAACACGATTTAAAATATTTATAATGATATTATGTATAAATCAATGCGGCCAAGGATATTGGTATCTTAGAACTGAAAAACCAACTTATTGCTAAGATATCTCAACTAGTACTGAGATTCGTAGTTAGAGAGAAATAAAACACATACGTTATTGCGTGACACCGTTTAAAGCTAGTTAAACCTAGATCGAATATGGATTTAAAGGATGAAAGCAAAATTAACGGGGTCAACAGTAATAATATAAATCGTCCATTGTAGCTAATGCTATTGTTACACGTGTGTATGTCTGCAGGACACACAAGCTTAACCAATGAAGTGGAGGCGTTCTCTACAAATGAATTAAAAATATCAAATATTATATTGCAGTTTCAGCTGGAAAAAATTAGCATTAGCAATTTCAGTCGTCTTTAGATTTCTATAATGAAATGTTTACTTTAAAGCATTTTAAAGCAATGTTTACCTTAAGTGGCGGCGCCAGCAAGTAAGTTGGGTAGGCACGGACATACCCAGCATTTTATATTTATCTGTTAAACTTCTTCTTAGTTGTCAATAATTTAAAAAGATAAATGATTAACTGTATATCTAGCATAAAAAAGAAAATAAACACTTTTTTAGGCTTGTTTTTTTATATAGGCAATCTATTCGCCCTGAAAGCGGGTATATAGTTTACGGGTATATAGCTATGCTCTTGCATTACCCCCTAGCTAGATATTTAGTGCAAAGAACAAAATAATTAGAGGTTTAGCAGCACCGATTGTATCTAATTGCACGGTTACAATGTACGTTTAGATTTAGAACAATTCCAAGATCAAAAACGTCCATTATGATCTTGAAAACCGATTGCTTCTTAATTCCACTAATCTTCTATTAACCCCTATGTTGCAACATTTTAATATGTTCATGATGAGATGATGAGATGATAATATAATAAGACACTGATGAAGATCGCTACATGGCGTTCGAAAACGTTCTGTCACAGTGAGTTTTCACAAATTTACAAAATTAAAAGTTCGGATAGTCATATAATATTGTTAAAGTGATTAAATATATTTATGTTCTAACAGGATTTTAATAATATTTGTTAATCAAAAATCTTGCTTTTGCATTATAAATCCATGAGTTATGTTAACAGTACATATAAACGCATTTCCGCAGCATTTATAACTTACAAATTACACTTTTTCTAGTACTTGCGACCAGACATTTGTTAACTAAAAGTTGTTAATTGTTAACTTACACTTGGAGGAAACGTTTTCGTCTTACGACTTCTTCAGCCTCCAGTCGTAAGACGAAAACGTTTCCTCCAAGTGTAAGTTCACAATTAACAACTTTTAGTTAACAAATGTCTGGTCGCAAGTAATAGCAAAAGTGTAATTTGTAAATTACAACCAGCTCGTCATGAACAGCAACTAGATTTCGATATTTATAACTTCTTTCAAGTAAGTGCAGAAACTACTCCTCTGTTACCAATCCCAAGCAAAATTATAAACATAACAGTTCAACTCTAGTCAAATGCTGAACTTTTGTATACCAAAAAGTGTTGTTAAGTAAAAGGAGAGAAACAATAATACCATACGGTAATTAAAATATGTTTTTATTAAATAGGCCTACGAGACATGTTGACCAGTTTAAGATGTTGGCCTTACAGGGATGACGAAAACCCTAAATTTCAAGAATTGCTGCCAAAATTAGGCTTAAATATGTCAGCTAAATCTGGTTCGGAGGACGTTATTCTTCGTGAGTCTTAGATTGCATCCAAGCCAATCAGAGACAATGCAAACGGCATTGTGTCTACTAGAAGGCTAGGCGGAGAGTGGCAGAAATGCCGAGATCTGGCATTGGATATTTTACATCAATAGTATTGCTGAAGCTAAGTAAATGTTAAAATATTTGTAAAAGAATAATAAACAAAAAGTAAAGCAGCGATTGTGGGTTTACGGAATTAAAAAAAAAAAAGTTTTGTGATAACCCTGACCTAATGAATTCAACATAGGTGAACTAATCAGAGGTGTTTCTTTGGTTTGATTGTGTCAGAAATTAGGTGTAAGTATATTAGGAATAACACGTTTAAAATTTCTTTATTAAATAAACGAGTATTTGCAATTTTTCCACTCTACTATTACACTCCTTTAATTATTAGATCTTCTAAAAATAAATCACTTTGAATGTTTATGCAAAAAGGAATTGCAGATTAAATATATTTTATTTTAACAATAATATCCGGAAATATTCTGATCTGACGTTCCGAAATAGTTGTAAAGTCTGGAGCGCAAAAGATGTTCCTTACATCAAACGTTATGAAAAATAAGGATGGCTGCCAACCTTCGCTATAAGTTAGTAGTTTTATCTTAACCTTTCTTCATTAAATCTTTTGACAGCTGTCCTAAATAGACTGTAACACTTCCCGGCTAGTGCTAACACAGTATTGGATTTGCTGATCTTACTTCATACAACGTTTTAAAGAGACAAAATTAAAAACTCATGATTAATGCACAACTAAACAGTTCTAATAAAAGGTTTATAAGACCATGTATTAACTTGATATATTAAACACATTTTTTCAGTCTGTTTACATCGTCGGCCTATAATATGATAAGTTATTTCCACTTCTATTTTAATTCTTTCAACTCTTGTTGGTGATTATGTTTCAGGATGGCATCTTGATGCATAAAGTTCGGATGTATTAAAATAATTTGTAAAAATCCTTTGGGATTTTATTAATGGCTCGATAGAAAGGTTTTATATTTTTCATATAGAAATTATGAGATAGACGGTGTTATTAATACTGTAGAGAATTTTATTGTCCACAAAATTGATCAAGACATTTTACCGTTTATTACTAGACAAGTTTAATAACAAGATATTAATATTCATCTTATATAGAAAACATTTTAATTATTGTTGGTGTTTGTGATAGTAAACATATCACGGTATTAGCAAATGGTTTTTATAATACTTAGATTATAACTATTAGAAGATTCATAAACCGTTCGAAGAAATAATGGTTTAATCTAACCGCCTAAAAATAAATCACGAGAAGCTTGTATATTTTTGTGTGTTTATCCAAAAGCATTCTTTCTTTTAATTTTTACTATAAAATTAAATTACTTTCATAATAAAATTGCTGTAGTGTGTTGTATTGTAATTTCGAATAATACTTATTCTAATTAAATGCTATACTTTAAAACACGTTTTAACTATATTTAACCATTTATTGATTTATAATTTTTACGTGCTTGTTAAATTCTTTATTTATATTATTTTTTTCATCAATTATAAATTCATTAGTAATCTAAGAGTTTTTCGAAAGTTTTTAATAATTTGTTTATAAACTCTTATATTCTATTTGATTCTTTTACTTTAACCTTTCTTGAAAAATTCGTTTTCTATACATTTTATTTATGAATCTACTATAAATGATACATTTCATTAAATATTATAATTTTAGTAGTAGTAGTATTATTTCCAATTTTAAAATATTTCAAAACATATTTTAAAAAATATTAATTTTTAATGATGTTACAGCGTATATGCCTACCCTGTGGTTGTTATTTCCGCACAAAATCAAATATTTTTGTACCCGACTAGGCATTTGAATTTATTGTTTTTTAATCTTATGTCCGGGTGAAAAATTTCAATCGATTTTGTGTATATTGACAAGACTCTGACAGGGACATATATAGCACACGTGTACGTAAGCAAATCTAATTTGTTTAAACAACTAATGTTTAAACAAACTTAATGTGAGTGAATGTTGGATTGTCATCCGGTCCTGAACTGTACGTAAAGTTTCAACTCAGTAGCTCGTCAATCAAATTTAATTTGTTTAACAAATTTTGTTTAAACAGTTCTGCGAACAAGGAACAGAAGAAATATCAGGTTACTATTCAGTTCTGACATATATTTGAAACATTTTAAGCCTCTAGGTCATTCGATTTGTTTAAATAACTATTGTTTAAACAAATGTAGAGAGAAGAAACCGAATGAACAATACATTGTCATCTAATTCTGACTTATGTTTAAAATTTCAGCTCTCTATCTCATGGGAAAGTTAGTGTAAACTCGATTGGAAAATCCCATTTGGACAGACAGACAGATATGACGGGAACCGAACTAATAAAAACGTGTTAAAAACTTTTAATACTTCTATGGAAGCACTCCGATCTCAACTCTTCTTTGACCTGTAACGTAATCATTACGTGTTTAGTAATTACACGTGCATTACTAAATTGAAGTAAACAATAATTACATAAACATAATACACTAACACCTGTAGTGCAAAAAATTAATATATAATTTTAACAGCTAGCTAAACTTTAGTAATATACTTAAAGTATTGTAGACAATGCACGCGCTTGTAATATTACCGAATTTACCCATGGTAGTGTAATGTAATATATATATATATATATATAGAACTTACAATTACAATAATATACTTATATTTATTGATATGAAAGATAAAAGTATAGTATAGACCTAAAACGATAAATTATGGATCTAGATTACCTTTAAGTAAAAAATTTTCAATTCAAACTCTTTAACATTGAAATTTATAAATACTAACTTATAATATGTATTTTCTTTCAATGTTTTTTACACGTTTAATTATTTATAAGCAAGATCTTTAAATTTTAGAATGCATTGTTCATTCAATTCTGATGAATATTTTAATTTTAACTACATTTTATTTACGAATTGTTATAGTTTCAAATTTGTATTATAAAACTATCTGTTAATTTACTTTATAAATTTAAAAACCTACGAAACTACTCAGGGCTTTATCTGTTGTTTAATCTGTTTTCGCTAAAGTTTGACATGTGTGAAATAGAAATAACTCACATATCGTGTTCTGTGGCAAGGGAAGGAACTTATCGCTTTGGGACGATGTTCCGGCACTTGGGTGACGCGATCCAGCTGTTGCGGTTACATCGCGTTCACACGCGCGTGCACACTCTATATACAAACAGCTTGAGGATAGAACCAGACTTACTACTATCGATATGGAAATATCTTTGTGTGGATTTAAATAACAGAAAAATATCGAAGAAATTAAACAGGAAAACCGAAATATTTTACATATAATAGCTACATACAAGTCGCTGTAAAAGTAATTCCTTATGTAATTATATCTTAAATTTTTTTGTTTTCTTAATTCTTTTATTTAATAAATTTAATTTTTCAGCATTGTAAAAAACTTTTTTTTTAGAAGTAAGTGTCTATTTGTAGCTGTTAATGCTTTTTAATGGTACATGACCTTAATTTCACGATGAATGCTTACTTTTATTATAATACAAGTACTGTAGAGGCAAATTACATTGTGATCAAAGCAAAGAGGTCAGCCCGTGCCGTTCCGTTGTTTGTTATACGCGTATTTTATAATTAGACATTCCATGGACGGTCAACAAATACCAACCATACCCTGTCTTGTCTGAGTATTTCGGCATTAAAGTTACTCTACATATTTTTATTCAGAATACAGGAAGCTAGGGATCACGATCCTTTTCCACCTCGGTCCTTTTCCAGAGATCTTATAAAGCAGCCTCTTTCGAAACCTATCGAAAAGAATTTCATAAAATTCTTTCCTTCTATATCGAATTTCAATACATAATCTGGAATGTATTAAAAATGATGTATTAAATTTGACCTCGATTAATCAGCAAACAATATTGTTAAAAATATATAAAGCCCTGAATCAATGCCTTGGTCATGAAAAGGCATCTTTCTTTTGCCAAACCTTCAATAATTTCATACAAAAGTGACACAATAAACAAATTAAGATTCCTTTGTAATATTCCAAATGTGTTCTTTAAATTCGAGAACGCATTTCAAATTCTTATTTTCTAAGCTCAAACTTAACAATACTTACTTGAGAAGTACGATGACTAATTCCCGCTTAGGCTCGTTGAGCATTTTTAATATTGAGCACAAACGGGCTCGTGCTATCGATTAGAAGATGTTGGCAGAAAACTATTTCCTCTGCTACAGAGAGAGAGAGAGAGAGAGAGAGAGAGAGAAAGAGAGAGAGAGATCTTTTCTTATTAGTATTTAATAACAAGTAATAGATACAATTTTTAAAAGTCAATACCTACTTAGGTAAACAAATAAAAAATGTATTTTAGTTACTTTTATTAAATAATTACTACTATTATAATTATTTAAATTGATTAAAACTTTTAATAAGATATATAAATGTTTATTAGGTGAGTGTGAACTATTAGTAAGAATTGATAAATGCAGTTATTTTTACCATAGATTAACATTACTGTTGATAACAATGTATAAAATAAGTATAACAATACTAAATAAAAAAAGGATATATTTTATTTGCTCAAAAATATATTTTTGTATTTGATATAATAGGGTTTATTAATAATCTCTGTGTATGTATCTCGGTCTCTCTTTCTTTCTTTATATATATATTTATAACAACTATTTCAAATAAAGAAATGTATTTTTAAACGAATAAAAATGTTTTTATTTTTATTTAAACCCAGCAAAAAACGCTTAGATAACTAACAGAATACTATTGGCAACTTATCATGAAATAATATTGCTCTTCATAACACTACCATTATTAATGAAAGAAACTTCAATCTTGTTTATTTTCTCGAAAAATATATTAGTCAGCCCTTTTAGCAGTTCCAAAGGATGCAACATGTGTTTCCAATGAAACACATTAGCTAAGAATTTATTCTGTAAATATTGTTCTTTTGACACACTCTCAATTCTTTGAGCTACAATTAAAGTAGGTCTGTTCATGTTTGCGCAGCATATTCTCCGATCCTGCGTCACTTTGCCTCTTTGGCTATGAATATCCGTCAGTAATAATACGCCCCAAGGAGAGAGAGATTTATTTTACACTTCAAGATACAAGGAACACAGAAAATACAAATCAATTTCAAATCACATAACGCCAAATACAAGACACAAACACATCAGCATCGACACAAACCTCTAAATTCTATTCCTCCTCATTTAAAGTAATATTGAACACAACAGAATATTTCAAAATTGACTGATACAAAAACCATCCACAGCACATAAAAAAACAATAAAACACACTCGCGATCAAGCATTATATTCACATATATAATAAAAATTACACTGTGACTGGTAGCGTTGAACAATTCACTGAGCAAGTACGAAACGCGTCTGCTGAAAAATATCAGTAAATAGTGGTTATTTGCTAAGTAAATTGATAAATGAGTGTATAAGACATATTTGTCTTGAATAAACTATTGGAATTACCAACAAAGTATGTTTTCTTATCGCTTAAATATGCTTCGGTTTGTTGCATAATGTTTTCTCAAGATAACTTGATGAGATTCAAGATGACTTTAACTAGTGGTATACGTATGAAAGTTTCCTAATTACATAACCTTCTTGACAACAATCAATCTAATGAATTAAGACAGACGCTTACAAGGGTACGTTCATATTTCAAAAATGCAATAACGTTTATCAAATTTAATAAATATTCATTTCAAGAAGTATTCAATAAAGACAGAATAATTTGATGTAAAAAACTGTTGTCCTTTTACACAGCTAAAATTTATGTATTTATTTTAGTAATATTACTTTGGCATACAATTGAGTTTGCATTTATCAACGACTTTAATTAAAGTTTTATTACTTCACTGCATTACGAATTTTATTAGTTTTATTTTCATATAAGAAACTTGGCATTTAAAATTATTTTTGAAATCCTAGACAAATTTAATTTAACAATTGAGTTATCGAATTTAACAATTGTGTTGCATTATTATTCCTGGCAGACTAGGCAGTTCTAAAATCTTAGTAGCTTTGTGTAATTTAGAAATTGTAGAGATACTAAGAACTCTTTCTACCTTCTACCTTAACAGTGATGTCTTAGCAAAGTGATAAATGCTAGAATCTCTTCAATCTTGGCAAAATAACGGCATCAAAATTTTACCAACCAAATTTAGAGGTAGTACTTTAACATTATGATGATACTAATTTTTTATAAATCATCCAATCTTAATGACCTTAAAAATCGTATCAAAACTGGCAGTCCAAGCACGATTGACAACCTTTTTAGCCCTGGAAGTCTCAAAAGGTTTGACAGACTTATACTTTCTAATACTCAAAGCTTCTGGTGACCAGAAGTACTATGATCTATCAGCCTGGGCAACCTTAGAAATTTTGGTGAATTTGGTAAAGGTAGCATTCTTATAAAGCTGGCAATCTTACCAATGCTAAATGACCTGGTACGAAAACAATATTGTACAGTTAGCGGAAACCCTTTTTTGTAGTCTTTATATTTTCAGCATTGGCGGTCTGTATTTCTAAGAAACCATTAAACTACAATTGTATTTTAATTTGTTAATAGAACTTAATTTATTGAAGCATGATCTGGTAGTATCCCTATTCCCAATTTTACCAATTTTTTTAACCATAAAATGTTTCTAACGTATATTTATATTGAAAATATATAGGTGAGCACGATTTATGACATCTTAGTAAATGTTTATATTAAGTTAAAGTATGAGAATTCTTTTAATATTTCATCTTCTTCGACCTTTCAATTACAGTTTTAAATATTTAAAGTAACAGGAAACCACGGCGCCATATTAAATATTCTGGAGGAAGTAAAGTTCTTGCAAACAGGAAATTAATTCGGAGTCGGATGAAATATCGCTCACTCGTGATAATACGACTAAAGCAATTGTGTAAACAAATGTAATTATAGCATAGTCGGACAGTGTTACAGTCAACGCGACCTTTTCTATATATCGAAAGTGTGATTTTTATTTACGATAGTATCCACAAATTACCTGCTGCCAATAGCACGTCCGACCTAGTTTACGGTTTCCTGTACTTGCTTCCATGGTACACAAAGTTCTTCATGTTCCTATGAAGGTGGTACAATCCACCTAAATTGTTATTGTAGAAGAATTATAAATATAAAAAATGTATTATTCTTATCTAAAATGATTGATTATAGAGACCGTTTTATCGACGAAACACTTTGAAAATACAGTCATGTGTGGTGAATGTTTAGGTGTGTATGTGTCTGTGTGTGTGTGTGTGTGTGTGTGTGTGTGTGTGTGTGTGTGTGTGTGTGTTTGTGTGTGTTTGTATGTTTATAAAGAAAGGAAGTTACTTAAGTTAGATTCAACGCATTAATAAGTTTACAAATCATCCATGTTTGTGCGTGTGTGTGTGGTGGTGTGTGTGTCTGTGTGGTGTGTATGTGTGTGTGTGTGTGTGTGTGTGTGTGTGTGTGTGTGTGTGTGTGTGTGTGTGTGTGTGTGTGTGTGTGTGTGTGTGTGTGTGTGGTGTGTATGTGTGTGTGTGTGTGTGTGTGTGTGTGTTTGTGTGTGTGTGTGTGTGTGTGTGTGTGTGTGTGTGTGTGTGTGTGTGTGTGTGTGTGTGTGTGTGTGTGTGTGTGTGTTGTAACGGATTGAAATGTCCCGTCACAATTCAATAAAAAATTGAAATAGTCTCAATTTATAAAATATAATTTAAATAAATTTTTCAAGCAATGAATATTGATCATTAAGTCTATGATTCTAAAATAAATTCTAATTGTACAAAAATCATGACTTCGGGAGTGTTTTGTGTGCTACGTAAATTTCAAGTTTCTACAATATTTTAAATAAACAGTTTTAAGACAAGAAAAAAAGGCAAATCCAAGTCAGACAAGCAAATCGAGGGTGGGGGAATAGAGACGATAACTGTCGCTGAGCGTTTAGGTGCTCTCTCGTAATTAGGCCACTGCGTGTGTGTGTCTGTGTGTGTGAATGTGTAAGAGAACTTTTTTAAAGCTTCTGTATATCTGTTTAATAGTAAAGATGTTTATTGTTATCAAATGCCCTTCACAAATAAAGAAGAACTATTTCAATTATAGACATAAATTAAATTAGTCTATTTTATACTACCGTCTATTTAAATTATTACAAGTCAGTTTGGGCTCGTTTGTTATTTATTTTCAAAACGAAATATAATCAATAAACGAACAGCATGAGTAAGCTACATAATAAATTTGTGATAGTTCTGCAGAACTCTTTCTAAAGGTCAGATTTCATTAACGAATTTCATTATTAAATAGTAGGCCTTAAATATATTTTTAAAACTAGAGTTTTTATTTACTAGAATTAATTTAAGATAAGTTCTTGAATGTCTATATCCTCTTCGTAAACGTCTATGAAACATCTCATTGTGAAATACAAATGAAAATTCTTCTATCGCAAGGAACTCTTATAGAACTCATTGAATTTTTCATCTTCACAAAACCTCTTGAGTACTTTGAGGTCTTGATATTTTTTTTCTCAAGACTATCATGGTAGCATTAAGATTTTGGAAGTTGTATTAACTGCATCAGATTTTTCTTTGCTCTTGTTTTTATTCGATCTTTCTTGTCATCATTGCTGAGGAAGAAAAAAAACAGTTATAATAATACCCTTTTTTCTTTTTTTCACTTTTTGTGACATATCCTAAGTTCTAATTTATTACGAAAATATCTACTTGTTAGTTTTATACGACAAAATATGTGTTATTTACAGTAATTTGTTCTCGCTAGGTTGTGTCTTTGAAATACTTTACTGCGTCAAAAATTTTTTTCTGTTTTTGAAAGTCGGGTTTTGCTATGTTTTGGCAGTATCATGCCGTCCACTCTTTATTTTAATTTTCTTTGTAAACCGACTCTTTACAATGCACGTTTTCATCAATAAATTAATAATCACACAGTTTCAAACAATCACCACTGCTATTTTCTAAACTCAATCTAGAGCTTTGAACGTAAACTAGCTTGATATTGCGACAACCCAAGTACAGCTTTGGGATAACAGTTATGGGTAACTGCCCTGAAATGTGTTGTTTTCTTGCAACAGTTTAACTTAGTTGAATATTCCTGTGTCATATTAAGTGAATAATTTAGTCACCTTGTCCCGTAAATTATTTTGGGTCTGCGTTGGTGGTTCTACTGAATACTTCATTAAATTAGTTCAAGGTTCAACAAAATAAATGATTCAATTATGAACATATTTGTGATAAAATTAGACCTATTTGATTTTTTTGCACTTTGTGGCGCGTTTTTTAATTTTAAACGCTTTTATGCATATACGTTTATTTCTTACCAACCTAAGGGGCTCTAGAAGAAAGATTAGATGGCATAACAACAAAAATTCTACAATTTTCAAAATAAAATATGCCAAAGCTAAAAATATTTTTTTAACAATTTAAAGTTTTCCTTGTACTTTCTGAAATAAATAGTTGGCAAGGAATTCCTCTACAGACTAGGAGAATGTACGCTGTACGTGTATCTTAATGAAGGTACTTAATTACACCGAAAAACTGTCTGGGTTATACATAGATCATGAAAAAGTGGATTTTGTGTGTTTTAGGCCAAACAAGAAAGAAATTAGCCTGTACCTACTATGTTTCTTTCATTTCTGTCTGTTAATATATACATGCGAATACATTAAATTATTCCATCATTGAATTAGTTTGGATTACTAGTATGTTGATAGAATTACACACAGTGAACTTGATCCTAATGCATTATGTAAAATTTTACAAACAAGACCGATATGTTTATTTATCTTAACCTACGTCTCTTTAATTGGTTTGGTTTAGAACCGCTTATGATTACAATTACATCGTTCTTGTGAACTGAAAATTAAATAATGTACATTTTGAGAAATTATTTATGTTCAAAAATAAATAGTTAACGTATAGGCCTACATTAAACTTTATTCATGTTATATTTTATAATGAGTCGTCCATTAATGTCCTATTTGTTATACAGGGTTATAAGAGTATTCGTAGGAAAATTGTAGGGAATATTACTTTCCTCAGCTAAATGAAGTCGAAAACATTCATCAACTTCATTTCCAATAGGAGGGTGCTCTCAAACTCTTTAGTGCATTGGTTACGGACGGTTTGAACGAAAAATTTGGAGATCGATAGTTAGGCCGGCAAGGACCTCCAAGTAGTCCAGACCTGACAGATTTTTCTTGTGAGGGTACATCAAAAGCATTGTTTATTTAGAAAAAATTCGCGACCAGAACCACTTAAAAATGAAGTACCACCACAGAATTAATGAAGTAATGACAACCATTACCGAAGAAATGTTGTTGGGTATAGTTTGGACATTTGTCGAGCGACTAAAGATAAACATATTGAAATTTATTAACTCTGTAAAAAAACTGTTTGATACGACAAATTAGATGAATAAACGATATTAACTGTAAGTAATTCGGTTTTTCTTTAAACCATGTTCGAAAACACCGCACCATTCTTTTATGGTAGCCCTAAAGTGTATAATTTAAATAAATGAAATTCTATACCACAAATCTCCTTTCTTTTATTTTAAACCTTATGTACATTTCAATTGCATACCAATCATTCTTACAGGTAAATTACCTCTGAGGATAGTTGCAATGTAATTAAAATGTACATAAGGTTTTAAATAAAAGAAAAAGTTATTAGTGGTATAGACGTTTCATTTTTTTAAATTAAACATTACGCCACAGTTGTTTTATACAGTTATAAATAAAGTGTTGATAACCCCGTATGATACCTTCTTTAGGTATTTCAAGGACCACGTACATTATAGTGCGCTTAAAACGCTATGGGGATGTGCTTTAAATACATAGATAACAAAAGAGTAAAAATACTCTTTGCTTTACATTTTAAGTTTTAAGTAGTTACTTATAAATTTTACAATCTGAAGACAAAAAATGTATATAAATTTGTGAAAGAGATACAACCTTGCTTACACAGTTTATTGCATTAAAATTAGGAAAATTAAAATATTTTACTCCCTTTGCAGATTTAGAGCTAATAATGTATGTTCATAACTTTTAAGTTATCAACTCTCACTTTATTAGTGTTGCTTATAAAATTCGTTGAAGATCACGTGTTTGGTAGAACGTACGAGTAAACTAGAGGAAATATTTTTAAAGCTGAACATTGTATGTTGAAAAATATTTCCTATGTTTTTTTTATTACATTATTTTGTAATACGACCGGAAGGTAAACAATTTCTCGCATCGCCGGTCACAAAACGTGGTCACGAGTATGTTTTGACCGAGCTTTGATAGAGCAATAATTTAAATTGTGGACATTATCGTCAACCGCAGGACTTCTCTTTGGTTCGCTATTCGTCGGGCGTTGTATTTTCTTTTTCTAAATAAATCTAAAAACATATGTTAGATAGCGAGCACAAGCATTTGCGCAACTGCAGTCGTAAATTTAATAAAAAGGACAAGATTTAATTGAGCAATAAATTATTTTATTCAACAAAAACAAATATATTGTTAACTGGGGGCTGTAAAGTTAAATTATATACATCGCAGGGCTGACAAAATTGTAAGTAATACTGTATTAAGAGTAATTGTCGATGTAAGGGTAAACATTTATAGTCTCTCAATTGAGAATTTAGCTAAACAAGGCAACTGTTCACTTATTTTCATTCTTAGACATAGACAAGTGCTTAAAGTAGAACAAAATCCAGCAAAATACAGAAAGCGTATTGCTTGTACAAAAACAGTTCATAAAAAGATTTTTGAGAAAAACTATTAATGGAAAAATAAGGTTCTTTTGTGAGATTTTAAAAGAATCTGAGCAAGATAAACAAATTCATCATTGGAGGAAATCTTCGAAAATAGGCATTAGTTGTCAAAGAATTGAATAAAATAAACTAAGTTAAGTAGTGTAAACACATCAATAGTGCTCTAAATATATTTCTTCGTGATATGATAATAATGTTACTAAACGTTTGGAAATTAAAATCAATAATATAATCAAGCAATTCAAATCAGTAGTAATTTATGAAGGTACAGACCCTTGTTTTGAGAATGTTTTCAAAATATCTTTAGTTATTTAAATAATGCAAAAGGCATTAGTCCTGATGTTAAAAAGGTATTTTAAAGAAATTTTGAAAACGTATGAGTTATTTAATAAACCAACTCATATTCATACATAATTTAACAATATACATAAGCAATATTCATAAGCTATAGTCATAATTTAAATTGAGAATTCTCTTTTAATCGATAGAGAATACTTTTTAAAATATATCGTTTTTGAGGAAACGTTGTTACTAATTTGTTTCAAGAAATTGGTATACGAAGTATATAATGGAAAGGAAAAGAGCTTTTTTCAGACGGTGCAGCAGAAACTTGGTTTTTTCAGTGGTGTATTTTCTGTATTATGGTAACCGTAAATTCTTTAGGCGTCTTTGGAAAAAGAAATCTAATGTGATCTGCAGGCCATAAATGTAATGGTTATATTAAAGTAGCAGATGATAGACTGGGAGTAGCAGCTGATAGAATGATTGTAACAGGTGTTGGAAGGAAGATTTGTCTAGAAACATTCTCAAGCAATTCCTGATCTACGAGGTACTGTGGTGCCGAAGAGGACTAGACTGAGGTAATCACCCTCGTATTGATAACGCTGTTCACTCAATCTTACGGGCGCGCCAACTGATCGGCGATGAACCCGCAAAATTCTATACTCTTGTACGCAGCACTCAGCCATCCATATTTAAAATTTGTTAACATTCATATTAAAACCATTATAAAATTTATATAAAGCAAGTTCGCCTCTAACCTGATACAACGATTGTGATCATTTTATATAGAGTATACGTTATAATTAATTATAATTAGGATTTCAATTATTTTAATAAAAAGTTGTGAAAGAATTTTGTAATTATAATAACCAAAATTAATAGTCTTAACACTCAAAGAAATAAAAGGAAATAAATAAAACTGAGCAATAATTTATGAGGTAAGGGTATAAATTAAAGATATAAATTTATCCGGGTGAACAATTTGCATAATTTCGTTGTTAACAGTGTCATTTTGTAATGGAAACAATTCATTATTAAAGTCACTCGTATTTTTAAATGGGTTCTTAAAAATTAGTATTTTGTTTTAATTATTTTTACTACACAAATAAAATATTTACGGCAAATTGTTTTTATATTATAAACAAGAAACAGTTTAGGTAATTAGATAATTATATTTATTTTCTGTATGATCCGAATTATATTTTTTAATAATATTTTAAATTGTTATTTATAATCTTAAATGATTTATTTCTACCTCCTCATTGCTATATTTAGCCGCCGGTTAGTATGTAAACTCTTCTATATTTGTCTCTTTATCCGATATAATTTCCCACGGCACGATCAAATTGAAGCAGCTAATTGGCTATATATTGTAAATATTATAAACTGTCTTGCTTATTCTGAAAATGATATCCTTTAGGATTTAGGAATATGTGAATGTGTATAGAACCAATTTCATGTTTTGAACAAAAAATGTGAGATAACTCCGATCCTGAAAAACGGAAAACCAGCTACCGACATAAGTAGTTTCCGACCAATTGCACTCACTATCGCCAAATGCAAAGTAGTTGAAAGGATGGTTGTAACCCACCTCAACTAATTCTTCGAATTACACAACGTAATAGACGATGTACAAGTAGGATTTAGGACAAAGCACAGCACAATGGACCATGATGTTTATCATCCCAATGCATAAAAGATGGTTACCATCATAAAATGTCTTTCATGGAGATTCTGGCGGGCCTGCAAAATGCTTACGATACAGTATGGAGACAAATGCTACAACATGAACTATCTCAGAGTGAAGTGACTGGCAACCTATTTGCATGGATTAGGTCCTTTCTTTCCCAGAGACTGATCAGAACACGCTTTGCTGGTACTACTGCCAAACATCGTCCTCAGCAGCAAGGACCTGTCCTAAGTTGTAGTTTTCTAACATGGTGTACAATGACATCCATAAGGTTAAAAAGAGTGTCCCACGGGTGGAAGCCCTGTGGTTTGCCAATAATTTAATTATGTGGATTACCAGTAGCAACATCAGGAAAATACTCATAACACTGCACTATCAAAATCTGAACAATGGGCGAATTAAAAAGATGTGGCAATTAATTATTCGAAGACTACATTCCAGTTCTTCTCTTTGTCAACCAAACACCAACATATAACTTTAAAATACAGAGATAATGTTCTTGAATAACACAACATCTCCAAATACTTGGGGGTCTCGCCTTTTTTTTATTGAGTGAAAAAATTGAGGTCAAACCAAAATAGAGACACTTCAAACTAGAAGAAGCAAACTAACACTCAATATCTTAGAGAGGTAAAAGAGGACATATAGTCATCGTTGGACAAACTACAGACACGCGACCGAAAGGCTAAAAGCCCCATCAGCTGAACCAGCACCGGTTTAACACTTAACCTTTAATAACCTATCATCAGCTACCCTTAAACTGCAAAACCACCATGCTTTGAAACGTCAATCAAACCCCTCTGAACTAAGTACAGCAGCTTTGGAAACTATTAATTCCAACTTCCCACCAGATGACCGGCTACGCATCTACATGGATGGATCGTCGGCAAACGATGTGGCAGGATCTGGGAGCTAAGTTACACAGCCAACTGATCGAGGGAGCTATGTCCATTTGCAGTAACCAAAGTAACTATGATGGAGAGGTTGATGATGTCTCGGCAGCATCCACTGAACTCTCAAAAATCAAATTGGTGTCTAAGTTTGAATTTCTTATGGACTCCATAGCCGCAATATAAGACGACCCTAGCAACAGAGAGGTGTATTGCCACCGAATACTATCCTGCAGAAAGTCATCACAATCCATTTAGGAGAATGGTTGGCAATTACACATTCAATGGGTGCCAAGCCATGTCAATGAATAAGGAAGCGAGAAAGCGGACTATTACCAAACAAGGTTTCGCTTTACCACAACCACTTACCTCAACCTCTTTTCAGAGAATGAAAATCCAAATAAACTCAACTATAAATCACAGAAAACCTTATGAGGGCCTCTCAAAACAGAAGTTGGGCTACAATTGTCACTGAGGGGCAAATAAACCGCAGGTTTCCCTGCTGCACAGGTTTAGCTATTCCGCCTGGCTACTGGCCACGACTATCTGGCAGCACACCTCCACAAAATTCATGTCCTCCCACCACCGTGTTGTGCGGAAATGCAACCATGAATGCACATTAGCTCCTCACATGCACTTCCTTCCCCAACCAGAGGAAGAGGACATTGAAGGAAGGCTCTCTCGATTGTACCGATCAGCGCACCTCCAAAAGGCACGTCTGCCGAAAGTACGTTGATTAGTAAGTATGTTATGAACAAAATTAAAATGTCATTAGTTTTAGATAAAATTCAAACACCAGATTAAAATATCGGCAAAATTGGTCATAAGAAAATTAAGAGTAATTCTTAGTAATTTTAATTGTTCTTGTGTAATTATTTTCAATTCCAACAATTTATCACTTGTTTTTACCAACTGCTAAATAAAAAACGTTCTTTGTGAAATACTTCTTCCGACAACAAGTAAGTTGTACGCTGCAGTTAAAACAAATTTGGCTTCGCTATTAGTCAAGCATTCCTGAACAAATGGTCGAAACAGGCAGCTGCAGTTAGACTAAAGGATTCAATTAAGTTGTCTTTAAATTCCATAGAGTTACATTAACTGACAACCAATAAATAATGGAAGAGTTAATGTAATCGTAAGAAAACAGAGAAAAACACAAAACCACCTCGATTCATCTTCTACAGCCGTCACGTCACAGCACGGAACTTATTCAATACAATAATAAATTATAGCTTTAGGACTATAAACCTGAAATATTGTTAGCATTTCTCTTTATCCGGAAATTTCTATGCGTGTAACGTTTCATAATACAATGGGGAAAATAATTTTCTTTATCGGCTTCCGAAGCCGTAATCATGAATAATTGAAATTAATTATGATGACGAGAAATTCATATACGTTTAGACTAATTAAACTTAATATATTGTCGTAGAAAATTCTCTTATCTAGAGAATAAAAGGGTTTTGTTGTTTTTTGCCTATAAAAACAGTCAGGCAGATGGGCTTGAGAGGCAGGACTAGCACCAACTGGAATTATCCATCTGTCTACTCTTAGTTCAGTTCCCTTTTAAGATGTGTTGCAAGTTTCTAAACCTAAATAGATTTATAGCGCTTTTTGTTTAGCTTAAAGACCTTGCTTCCCTGTGTGAGACTAGGGAGCTACTACAACTCTACCTGCATTTATAAATCCAGAGATTATAAAAAGAGTTATAAACCTTTTCGATTACTCGTAGATCACTTTTTTGATCACTTCTTAGGTCTCTGAGAGTGTGAACTGTCACTGCAAATAAATTCATATTTCTCTACAATTATTCCCAGCGTATATCTACTTTTGAATATGTAAGATACTTATAAATAATATTCGAGCTGGCTTGTGAGTGAAAGTTATAATTAAAGAATAAAAATATGGTACAACTCACAAATATACAATTTTTTATTTCAAACGCGTTTTAACAACTAATTTGTCGTCATCCTCAGTGAAAATACACAAATGAAATTAACTAAAAAATATATATATTAAACATAACCTATGTTATATATGCTATATATATGTAAGATACTGTATGGCAAGTCGTATATTTACATTTATTTTTTATTCAACAACCGTAGTCTGGCTCCATGTGAAAATTAAAATCAGCCATAATACACGATTATACTTTTGTCGTTTACTCTAATTTTAAATCGTTATTGTCCCTCTGAAACACTTTTTAGCTAGCCTCAAAGCTTTATAAATACCATTCATCTATCCAGGTTTAATTTTAACCGAGAACTTCTACGACAGACTTTGATAAAAGTAAAAATAATAGTCGTTTTTATTTAACATTTATAAAATTTTTTAACACTTCTCTTTTACACAAACTGAAAAGCAAGATGTAAACATAATTAAATCATTTCCTTATAGAAACAATTTTGTTTGTAACAAATGTTCTATTTCTGGTCACAGAAACAACAATAACGGAAGTGACAGAGAAATACCCGGTTTTAACCTTTTCTTCGGCTTGTTTTGGTTTGGATATAGTTGTGCAACTGGTGAGTCGGCGAAGCAGATCCAAACAATCACCGTACATTACTATTTTACAGGTCCCCTACCTTTTATACCTAAGATTATTGGTGGGTGGCGGTATTTAAGAATCATTTAAAGGTAAATTAATTTCAATATAGCTGATAAATAATGCATAAGAATATTTTTTTTAATATCTAAATTTGAAAAACTTAATTTAAGATAAAAACTTAGTTGTTAACATTAGTCTGTAAAGTAAATAATTTTTAAATAATACAATATAAATCTACAAAGTACAACAATTTAATGAGAGAATATATACATTTCACATTTAATATGAATTTTTACATTACACTTAATTGGCAATTGCTTAATGATTATAAGAGTATGACGATATACGTATATAGGCATCGTGTTAACAAGGGTATCGTGATCAATGCTAGAATCGAGAAACCATTATACCTTACTTAAAAAAGCAATTTTTCTGTTAAAATCTTATATAAATTTTCATCTGTTACAACAATTTTAGGGTGAAGTCACACTAAAGATTACAGATTTCTCTCTTTAATGCTTCTGTCCTTAACTGAAATGTTCAGAAATGCTAGTTCGGTTATAAACAGCGGTTACATTGTTAGTTGGTAAAAGGATTAACTGTAAAGGTGACCAGCTCGATGTTTAAACTGCTGAAATCCCTTTTCATACTGGTCCTTAAGTATTTGAGGTCGATAGTAAATACGGGGTAGATCACTTCACTGTTATTTCAGATTTTATCATACTTGGAAAATGCATAAAGAGCATTAACTTCTAACGTGATATCCACAAACGCTGTCTAGTTTTAAACGAGTTTATAGATCCTATCATTGTAGAATAATATGTTTGTCCTTTACCTACAGCTCTACGTTTACGAAATTCATTTTATTCATTACATGAAAAAGCCAGCCAACTAGTGGTGTTAGTTTAAACAAAATTTAATTTTATTATAGCCTAGAGATAGCTTTTTATCTCTCTAATTAAAAACCTAGCAATAAATCTGTCCCCTTTAAACGTAACATATGCTCATTGAGATCTGTGTTTTTAGAATTGCACAAGATTTGAAAAAAAGATGCAAAAATTAGGTTGATAATTTTATATTATTTTCTTGATGTGTCCGAAGGATAGTGTAGACAAAATTATCTGTATAATAAAAGTGATTCGACGAGAGGTTTGAAAACGATTGATGTTTTATGCTGCGGGTAGTAAATCTATTGACGTTACCAACCATTGCTGGTGTCCAATCCATGGTCATATTTGAAATCTTCTGAAGGGGCATAGATACAAACATTGTTTATGATATAATGTTTTGTAGATACTACATTGCATAGTATTTCATAATATATTCTTTTACAGTAAAGTCACTAAAAAAACATAACAATAACTGCTTATTGTCTGATTGACTGTCTATGTCTCCAGAGTCGTCAGTTTGTAATAACCAATCACATGTTTTCTAATCCTTTATCTGAGTTTGTACGTCGTATGAAAAGGCCTATATTTTTTATTGTCTGATTGACTATGTCTCTAGAGTCGTCAAACTGTAATAAGCAACCTCCTGTTTTCTAATCCTTTATCTGAGTTTGTACGTCGTATGAAAAGGCCTATATTTTTTATTGTCTGATTGACTGTCTATGTCTCTAGAGTCGTCAAATTGTAATAAGCAACCTCCTGTTTTGTTATCCTTTATCTGAGTTTGTACGTCGTCCATCGTATGAAAAGGCCTGTATATTGTATTGTCTGATTAACTGTCAATGTCTCTAGAGTCGTCAAATTGTAATAAGCAATCACATGTTTTGTTATCCGTTATCTGAGTTTGTACGTCGTATGAAAAAGCCTATATTTTTTATTGTCTGATTAACTGTCAATGTCTCTAGAGTGGTCAAATTGTAATAAGCAACCTCCTGTTTCGTTATCCTTTATCTGAGTTTGTACGTCGTCCGTCGTATGAAAAGGCCTGTATATTGTATTGTCTGATTAACTGTCAATGTCTCTAGAGTCGTCAAATTGTAATAAGCAATCACATGTTTTGTTATCCGTTATCTGAGTTTGACCGTCGTATGAAAAGGCCTATATTTTTTATTGTCTGATTAACTGTCAATGTCTCTAGAGTCGTCAAATTGTAATAAGCAATCACATGTTTTGTTATCCGTTATCTGAGTTTGTACGTCGTATGAAAAAGCCTATATTTTTTATTGTCTGATTAACTGTCAATGTCTCTAGAGTCGTCAAATTGTAATAAGCAATCACATGTTTTGTTATCCGTTATCTGAGTTTGTACGTCGTATGAAAAGGCCTATATTTTTTATTGTCTGATTAACTGTCAATGTCTCTAGAGTGGTCAAATTGTAATAAGCAACCTCCTGTTTTGTTATCCTTTATCTGAGTTTGTACGTCGTCCGTCGTATGAAAAGGCCTGTATATTGTATTGTCTGATTAACTGTCAATGTCTCTAGAGTCGTCAAATTGTAATAAGCAATCACATGTTTTGTTATCCGTTATCTGAGTTTGTACGTCGTATGAAAAGGCCTATATTTTTTATTGTCTGATTAACTGTCAATGTCTCTAGAGTGGTCAAATTGTAATAAGCAACCTCCTGTTTTGTTATCCTTTATCTGAGTTTGTACGTCGTCCGTCGTATGAAAAGGCCTGTATATTGTATTGTCTGATTAACTGTCAATGTCTCTAGAGTCGTCAAATTGTAATAAGCAATCACATGTTTTGTTATCCGTTATCTGAGTTTGACCGTCGTATGAAAAGGCCTATATTTTTTATTGTCTGATTAACTGTCAATGTCTCTAGAGTCGTCAAATTGTAATAAGCCACCTCCTGTTTTGTTATCCTTTATCTGAGTTTGTACGTCGTATGAAAAGTCTATATTTTGTATCGTAACACTATTATTTAATACGTATGGGCAAGATTTGTATTTCTCACATGATCTCACCTTTGATTAAAAAATCCTTTAAGTAGACTATCAAGGCCAGTAAAAATGCTTATTCGGTGGCTCATCAATTTGGAAAGTCTTTTTTTCTTTGTGAAGGTATCTGAAATTTAAAGAAGCAATCTTGATACTTTTATACTTTAATAGTGTCTTGGTAAAACTAACTTTTTTGGAGGTTGGTAATTGATTTTAGCTCTACTATTTGAATTTTTTTCTATTTATTCTTCCCTTATTTCAGCGATAAATGTATAGTTCGTAACTAACGTAGCAAAAAATTATCTGGATATAACGTTAATAATTTTATCTTGGAAATTATAGGCATCCTAGACGTAATTAAAATTAGCAAAATTAATGATACCTGGTGATGTAGAAAGTTTTCAGAAACACGAATAAAATCGTAATAGTTGGTGGTGACAAACAAAACAATAATATTTTTGAACAAATGATAAATAATTTTGTAAGACGTTCAAAACTTTTAGAATCAAAATTGTTTATAAAAACGAGTATTATAATGTTAAATTACATTAATACATTTCTCAGATTATCCTGATTGATTTAATTTTAAAAAACCGAATAGGCCGAACGTTTGCTAAGATAAGTCACTAGTTGATAACAGTAATCGCATTTTATTCTAGTGTTTCACGTTTGCCTCGTGCATCAGAATTTTTTAACGATAATATAAGTAACCATTATTATAATGCTTTGTTCTGTTTTATTAAAGAAAACAATTTGGTTTTTGTATAAGACTTTTGTACGTTCTGAGAAGAAGATATCTCTTCAAAGTTTTTACATTTTAATTTTTGTTTTATAGCTTCACCACGATGCAATTTTATTACCTTCTTCCGTGTTTCTGAAATTGTTTTGCATCATCAGGTACAATTCTATTTTCCAATATCACTTAGGTCTGGAAAGCCGATATTATCTTTTTTTATCACCGCAAAGCTATTTCTAGACAATAAATAAACAAGCTTGACAGTAGAATCAACTTCTAGTTGTAATGTCTCTTAGCCAGTAATGTCAAACATTTAACGAAGGTATAAAATACAAATGAGCAATATATTGTTACAGAATGAGGTACATCGATTGAGATAATACATATCCAAAGTTACATTACGAACAGCAGTGAATTCGTAGTTACCAGCTACCTTCCTTTCCTTGTTGTTGTAGAGCGTCATACAATCTTCTTCCAGTTGTAATGTCTCTTAGGCTGTAATATCAAACATTTAACGAAGCTATAAAATACAAATATGTAACAAATATTTAACACAAAAATGGGAAAATATTTCTATAAATATTTACTGCGTGGTGAAAATGAAAAAATTTATGCATTCCATTTTACTACAAACTGAAATATTGCATCAGAGCTGCGGACACACGTAAAATGATCCGCGAGCGTTAACATGTCCTCGGGCATGTAGTTAGAAGCCGTTTACTTTTAGCTTTGATCCCTTTTTGTCTCTGTGAGGGATGTGGTGGAAGTCATACAATATCCAGATTTATACGTTTCGTTTGGTTTTATCTTGAATCTCTGTTTGATTTTGTGACGCCAGAAACAAAAATAATCGAATCTATAACATTTTTTGTTTATTCTTAGCTTACATCTTTACTTTTGTTTGTCAGACAGTGTACATCAGTAAATAATAACAATGTCTTGAAATACATTATTTTCGTTAATTTTTTTGCTCATTTTTTTATTCTATGAGACTTAACACAAATAAAATAATTTTAACCGATTTTTGTTTGTTATTTAGATTTTTTTATATTTCCAAGAGATTTTGTGATGCAAGTCTTAACAGTATTCAGATTTAAAGTATTTCCCAATAGTTTACATTACATTATAATTCTGTAAACACGTATATTTTCACGCAAGTCAAATTAATAATTTTCTTTACGCCTTTTCGTTTAACACTGGCTTACATCGTTTTATGTGAATGCCCTCGTCATTGAAATAAGTTATAATAATAACCAGGTGTTTTACTTTTTTCGTAAACATTAATATTAATATATATATATATATATATATATATATATATATATATATATATATATATATATATATATATATATATAAATAACTAGGTCAAAATACAAATACAAGAATTATATTTGAATTTACAATTCAAAGCTTTTCACTGGCTAACAGTACCAACATCATCAGGAATATTAAACAATCAATTATATATATATATATATATATATATATATATATATATATATATATATATATATATATATATAATTTTAATTTCATGACATAGCATAACGTAAGTAATATAAATTTTTGTACTGATATGACTTTCCCTTCATTGTAAACAAAGATCCATTTATGTGTGAGAGATGTAAATAGAGCCTGGAGTTTTAGTTTTTTCGTTAAGTTTCAGCATGAATAATATTTGGTTCCTTAAAAAACTCTAACAATAATAATAACAAAAGTAAATGTATAGCCTTTTATCTCAGTAAGACACTGCGATGCATGTCCTGAGAGTATTGACAGTAAATGGTTTATCGTTGAATAAATTTACATTACGATTTTAAGGTGTCATAAGTTGTGATGCGTTTAATAACAAAATTTTGGAAAGAAAACCTTTATATTATTTAAATTTTTTTTTATTTTTTAGATGAATGCGATGAAAAAATAATTTAACCTGTAACATTTTGCGATTAGTGTTGGGTTACATAATAAATGTTTTTCAGGGTTTGTCAACATTTTCTACATTTATATATTTTACCATTTAACTTTTTTAATTTTGCAATAACAAAATATAAACAAATAACAATCAAATTTATATATTTTTTAAATTATTCTTGATAATTTTTTTTAGAAACTCTAACGCGTCATAAATATAGCCAGATTAATACATATGTTTCTTTTATTTCATTTTAGTTTCAGTTCCAATTATATTAGACAAGGTTACATTAGATTAGATAAGTTAAGTTAACTTTGGTGAGTATATATGTTTGGTTAGGTTAGTATTTACACCTTATTAAAATATCTTCCTAGGTGAGATCTGTTTTACTTATTTTACATATTTGAAAATGCAAATCCCAAAAGGGTTTTAGATTCATGGCTGTTTGTGTCATCGTAAAAGCCAATGTCACGTGACATCACACGTCAAATTGTCTCTATGAAATTACCAGTTACACCTGCCAACTTGCCACATCTTTCACCTGTCCCATATGTCACGTCTGTTTAATGTTGTGAATGCCACTTGTGGAGAGGTTAGGATTAGTGTGCCATTGGGATATGTACTGTCAAAAGACACCACAGTCCTGAAGAAAGTGTTCTCTTAGTAACAATCGATTCTACGAAAAAATTTCGCATTTAGATGGTATTCCTGTTTCAAGATGGTGGCCCGGTAACATAACTTTCCCGTTCATCGTTCATGAAGATTGACCCAATAGTTTCAACTGATGATGGCTTGACAACCAATCATCGTATACTAAATATTATCCTTTAACTCTTTAGTGTCTCCATTTAATGCTAGCCTTTAAGTCGAAAGAGTATTCTGTGATGTCATTTATTTGACAAAAAAATATTGAAAATTCCCTCTTCTTCCACTCGCGATTTTTATGAAAATGTTGTCTCTCCCATTCTCTCTCTCTCTCTCTCTCTCTCTCTCTCTCTCTCTCTTTCCATGTTTGAAAAAAATTACTCTTCATTTTCGAAGTGTAGAATTAGGTGTTTTAATTTCATGAAGTAACCATTTTCCTAGTCATCCAACGGAAGAAGCGTATGTTTTACTGAAACATAGGAGTGGCGTTGTTCAGCTTAAAATATTATTATAGATATTAACAACACACTAATTCAAATATGTACACTTATTATATTATTAAATAGAATAACGTCATAAAGCAATGAATCAACATCATTTTTGCCAAATTTTTTCATAATATTACGAAGTTTATCTTGTAAACGTAACATGATAGACAATGAATATAGTATCAAATTTCGATATTATTTATATTTGTACAATTTTATTTTATTTCGCATTCAAAACAAATATCTTGAACCCCGTAGATATTTCTGTTTGCCGATTTTGGTACAAACCTATTTTGGTAAGTCCTATAACGGTTTGAAACCTCGGTAATGATAGGGTACAAAAATATGAACCACTATTCACTCGGATCATGATACATTTTCTCCACCATCTGACATGAGAGGCTTCCTTGAGATTCCTTGAAAATTCTGAGAGTCGGGTTCAACACCCTAAATGTTTTTTTATGAAGTGTACCTAGATTTTTTTCAAAGCTACCTTTAGCTTGAAAACTTAATAAATTGATAAGGACTTTTTGGACCGCCCACATTTCGCGCAGATGGTGGGATATTTTATAAATCTTTTCAAGAGTATAAATCATCCTGGAACTTGTAATATATGAAGCCTGAGACACACGTAACACTAAAGGTAAAGATTTTCTGTTCATTTTTTCCGATATTGAACAAGACAAGAACATGTAAACTGTTTATGGTTGAATTTTATGTTACGGAAAAGTTCTTTTAAAAATGCATAAACGGAAGTGAATACGAAAAGTCTGTAAACGTTTTACTATTAGTAATTATACTCCTTACTACTAGAAGGATTAGCCGAAACAGTCCTACTGACAAATTTATAACTTACTTGATGAGTTTTAGACAAAAATATTTTATTAACTCCTGATTTTAGGTAGCAAAGGTCTAGAGATTGATTTTCCATTCATTATAAATATAAAACAATTCACTTTCCTAATTACTTACCTAATTACACACAGGACGAATTTAACTTGAAGAAACTGAATTGGGTTAAATTCATCAATTACATGTCCAAACTGCCCAAAAGTTTCCATTACCTTTCTGAGAAGAAAAACGAATATTTTCCTAACCGTCAAAGCCACCGTCTGTTTAGCCCAATCCTTCCAAAAGGAATATATTGCCTTGACTCAAAAACCAACAGGATTAAGTGGGAAATAAAGGATCCCATTTTAAAAACAAATTTTCAAAATACTTTTTTTCGACAGTAAATAATTTGGTATTAATTTAAGTCGGAAGTCCTTAGATTCTTTCTTCCTTTAATTTTCGGTTACATCGCTTTTTTCCTGTTAGAAAATCTAAGACCACATAAAAAAATATAAAAATTTCAAATTTTCTTTTCTAGTTTTAGCTTTTTTAAATTTTTTATTTCGTGAGAGTCTAAACAAAATTATAACATTAGGCATTACAGGTATTTTTGATAAGATTTTTATCTTGACATTTTTATATGTATCCTGAACTGCGACTTAATTACCAACTTAACAAGTTGAAGTAACTTTATTCCTCTTCGTTTATTTTTGGACTAAATCTCGCTATTTATTCTGTGTTAGGTTGGCACACACGTAATGACAATATTCATATTTATAGATATTTACTCAGTTTACATCCTGAATGGTCTATGAGAGATATTGCTTGTAGACCATACAATTTCCGGGTGTACTCATTTTGTTTAGTTTTAGCTTACATTCTTATTCGAATAGTGACTGGATTTATACTGTGTTCCTTTAATTTTTACTTACACAAATTATGAATCTGTGAGAGACTCTGAATAAAAAATTACCTAAAATTTAACAAACTTGTAACAATTTGTTAATCAAACCTTTTATTCCTTATTCGGAACTCCATTAGGATCATGTGTATTTCAGAGAATAAAAGCATAGCAAAACAATAATCAGATATGTGCCTACTTAATTTAATTTTCGCTCACATTACTATTTGCTTCCTTGAGAGATTGGGACGCTAGAAATACCAATAACAAATTTATCCTTTTCTGATTCTCCTTCACTTTAATACATTTATTTCTCTGTGAAAGACTTTCAGATTCTTTTATGTGACTGTGAGACACTATGAAGGACATCTACCAGTAACTGAATTTATACTTTTTCCGTTTAATATTTCTTCATGTTTTGATTTTCTAAGATACTGTAGCCAGAAATCACTACGTCATATCTATGAACCGATATACACTTTTTTCTTTTACTGTTAGTTTAGTTGTGAGGCTGCTCAACAATAGCAAGAATTATAATTTTTTTTAAATTTTACTGTTATTCTCCTTTTAAGGAGATTCTTTATTGCAACTGAAAAAATGTAACGGTTTATAGATTTGTAAAAATCGTTTTAGTCATTTAACTATTCAAAGTCATCCGTAATGTATTATGAAGGAAATCGTTCAGATGTATATGTTTTTCTTTTTAATTATTTACACTATTTTTTTTACTAAGTGAAACCGTGTCTCAAATAGTTTCTACAGATTGTTTTATTTTAAATGTTTTGCATTAGTCACTACCGTTAATTGGCGATGATAACCAAAATTTGTTTTTCACCAGAAAAAAAGAAAAGAAATGGTCAACAAGATCAGAAATGAGTACCATAGCAAACACAGCGTTATGACGGCCTACTCAATGTATTGGACGTACGTTTTTCAGTTTTATTTATTTTTTTTAATTTTCAATATTGGAATCTTCAATATTTAGTTTTAAAACCTCTTGCCTCTTTGGAGTGTTAAAAAAATCCATATATCTGTGTACCGAAACAGTTCCTAATCGCTTGAATTTCTCCTGCATTTGAAATTGCAAGGTTTAAATTGTGGTCTGCACAATGTTCATGAAGTCCTTTTGGGTACTGACTTTGTATATGGGATTGTGCGTCATTGTAAATGGAGCTTATTGCTTCAGTCCTAGCAAAATTTGATTCGTATGGTAATTCCGATTGCTTGGTGTAAGTATAAAACCTTTAGAAACTGCTCACAAACTTTGAATTTATTTTTTCCCATTTTTGTCAGATACCTAACACAGAGCGTAAGCTATTTTGTATTATATATATATATATATATATATATATATATATATATGTGTGTGTGTGTGTGTGTGTGTGTGTGTTGTTTCATCAGCTACTACATTAAAACATTTGCTTCATTTATAACTTTCACTATATCTTTTAAAATAAATTCATTGCAAGCGGTTTATTATTTCGTTTTGTGCGTTCCAACTTGTATGAGTAGCGTTTTTTTACACGAATTTATGTACTGTTCTTAAGCCCAATCTTCGATTCTCGACGGTGCATTAAAATTTACTCCATTGTCGTGTTCGTTTTACTCAACCGTGTTCGTTTATAGTTCCTACAGATTCCTTTCTTCTATCAAAGTCATAATGTTGTTCACTTATACACCAATTTCATTTAAGAAGCGTTTGTACCATTTTTTTAATTTTTTGTAAGAGAATAACAAGTTCTATTATTCAAACTTACATTCTTTCTTATTAATTATTAGCTTAAATCAGTTTCTGTTCTGTGAGGAAAGGAAACACGTTCGATATTTATATCTTTTACGTCTAATTTAACTTACATCACTTCTCTTTTCTATGAGAGGTTGCATTTTTCCTAACTAGGATCCGATTATCCTCTGTAAAAAACTCTGTCGCAACTCATAAAGCATCCAGATTATTATGAGAGGTTTTATTACTTGTGAAAGGCTATAGATAAAGCAATTACAATACTCCAACAATTATTTTTTTCAATTCTAGATAACTTGATTTACTATTAATAAAGTTATAACAATGTCAGAGTTATAAATCTTTCGTTAAATTTTATTGACAAATTATTATTATTAAATTTCGACAAATTATTGAATCTATAACAACATTCTAACACTTTTGTTTTGTTTAGATCCCATTCAGTAAAAAAACTTTGAGGCTAGTCATAACATTGTCCCTCATTCTTCCCTTTTCTGTTTCTAAATAATTATTGACGTATGCAATCAAAATAATTAAATTTATATCTGTTTTTTAAATTTCTGACATCAAATTTTGCTTTTGGAGAAACTCTAATTCAAGTCATAAGCAGTTAGATTTATAGATTTACGTTAAATTTCACTTTACGTTCGTTAGATTAGTAATATTAGAACATGTTACATACAGTTTAGGCTGCCTTGGCGAGTTTGCGATAGACGTGGATAGGTTAGGTATTTATGTGTATAAACGGTTAGGCTATAAAAATAACAGTTTTGTTTGATTGAATACAATAGCTTGATTTCTTCATTCTTTATTTAATATAATTTCCATCTCTATTTTTCTGAAAGGAACTGAGACTCAAGCATTAACAATAACCAATTTTTAAAAATTTTTAGATAGTCCTATTTAGAAGATCTTGAATCCTTGAATGTCAAGGTAAATTTATGAAAATAGGTCTAATTGTAACTGTAAATTGATTCTTAATGTAACCGGTATTATGAGTTTGCTTCTAAGTTAAATCAATCTTTGTTAGGGTGTAGACACTATATAGGTGTAGAAACTTGTTCATAGGTGTAATACTTTGTTCATTCTTAGTTTAGATTAATTTCTGATTGTGAGAGAGACTGAGGTGAAAGTAACATATTGATTAAGAAATATCTATATTAGTTTTTGGTTAAACCTTTTTTGCTTCTGCGAGAGCTACAGAACGTAGTGAGGAAACAAGATTTTAGGATCATATTCGATCTTATAAATACAATAGAACATCATTATAACAAAGTAATTAGGGTTGGGTTTTGTCGGTTTTAATAAGAGTCCGTTATAATGCAAATACTTCTCATCAAGTGGTTAATATACAGATAAAACGGAGAAAAACTGTAAAAGGTTAATGAAAAAATAATAAAATGGTATAAATCCAGAGGCGGTTTTGTTTGCAGCGAGTAAAAATCAACTAACACATTCACAATAGCTACTGCTACGGAAAACCTACTGACAGTGTTAAACCTTTTCGTTTTGACGTTTACCTAGGCCATCTTCATATTGATCCCGTGTTTTGAGGCTGTACGGGCAGAAGTCACTTTTCAATCAAGGCAGTGTGTATATTTCTATACAAAACGTTTTTTCAAGTCTTGATATATTAGTTTTATAAATACTACTAAAATGTCTACAGTATTTGCAGTTCTTTTACATTATGTTTAGAGGATGAATGTAACCTAACAGAAGGTATAAATAGGTAACCATATCAGCAGCCGTGTGGGCGTCGATCTGGTGCGAGCTGTAAGCCGCCTGGTTACGTTGGCTGACGGTATGATCTATCTACAAAACACAGTCCATTACAGGTGATGTCCGGTTTAATAGGGTCCGTTTCAATGAGGTTTTACTGTATGTTAAGAAAAACTCATACTTTTATGTAACTATTTCTAGATAGACCGAAACGATTACAGCAATGGAAATAAAACGTAGACATAATAAGAGAAAGGTTGAATTGCTCCTGAAGAAACAAAAATATTTAAAAGAATAAAATAAAATAAAAATAACGAAAACGAATAAATCAACCAGTAGTCACTTATATTCGAAGGTTTAAAGCTTTATACAGGAAACTTGAGAAACGTGGAAAAATATTTATAAATTATGAAACTGAAAAAAATTTATGATATACAATGAACGTAGGTGAAAAACGCTTTCATATTCGCTTTAGTCGTTATTTTGTTCTTTTTAATAAGTCATCTATAATATAAGAATAAATAAACTGATTTTAACGTGATAAGGTATGTACCAACGCAGTTTCCTTTTTTCCAACTAAAGACATTTGAAAAAATTATCAAACAAATTTTCAAATCTGTCATATGACTGTAACTAACTTTATTTTAATCTTGTTCTTATACATAATTTAAAGCATTTAATATAACAAGGAAATGCGGTATTTTTTAAAAATTTGTTTGAAAAATTAATAAGAAATGTGGGAAAGTGTACTTGTTCTATATCACAATCTACAATTAATTAAAATTAAATCTGTTTGTTTTATTTATTTTAAACTGTTTTTGATTCAGTACATGGATAAATCAGCTGATCAATGTTTTAATAAATATCTACAATAATATTCTAAAGATTTTCTGTTGTAATCTATGGCCTACTTTTTATAACCTACATAATTTTTATATCGCCTAATGACAGATCACAGACAACTAATTTATGCTTTTTTATAACTTACCGTTTCGAATTTCTTCCCGAAATACATTTTCAGGTAAAATATTGGACTTGTAAATGGGAACATTTATTACGAGTTTTGTATTGATGGTTTTTATTATGTTTAATGTAATGCTATGAATTTTATAAATTGTAAGCGGTTTTGTATATTGGTTTAATAAAAACGATCTCTTGAAAAAAAACTTCGGAAAGAAATTCGAAACGTTTAGTGTTAAAAAACCATGAATTAATTGTCTGTGATCTGTCATTATAAATATATAAATAATATAATATTATATATAAATACATATAATATATATAATAAATATATATTTGTCTTGTCAGTCTATATAAATTAATAGTTATTAGAAGACATTGAATACAAATATTAGCTAAATAATTTTATTTTGACTTTTTGGATTATAGCTTACAAGCACTGATGTTATGATGGCTGGTATGAATCGAGGAGTTGAATAACTGCATATATCTGACCATAAAGCATCCTAGTCATAAGTCGCTTTCCAAAATTAATCGACTTTTGTCAGAAAGTTTCACGAGTTTCAGCATTTCCTAAAGTTTTTCACCACATTTATCAAACACCCAATAAATCATAGCCACCGCAATATATATTTAGAAATTACAATAGTCAAAATTTTGAAAATGTTTTGAAAGTTTTTTCTTCCATATCTTTAATCAAAAAGACACATACGTATCATAATTCAATAACATCATCTTATCCGTTCTCGTGATATAATTAATTTCTTCAAAAACACAAATTAGTGACGAGAAGGGAAACGAATAGTTTTGGCGGCTTGTTAAATCTGTTTCCTTCATTTTACTGTATTTGATCGTTTCTTAAAATAGCCTTAGTTATTTGATGAAATTTATAGCCATAATAACCTCTCCTATTATAGTGTCCTGCTAAAATAACGCCTTTCTAAATATGTCCAATGTCTAGTAGTGCGTAGAGCAATCGTTAGTAGTAGCCTACGTGAGCAGTTCAGTATGGTAGAGCAACCGGTACTGGTAACCTATGTTAGCAGTTCAGTATGCTAGATTTACCGGTACTAGTAGCTTACGTGAGCAATTCAGTATGGTAGATCTACCGGTACTAGCAGCTTACGTGAGCAATTCAGTATACTAGATCTACCGGTACTAGCAGCTTACGTGAGCAGTTCAGTATGCTAGATCTACCGGTACTAGTACCCTACATTAGCAGTTCAGTATGCTAGATCTACCGGTACTAGCACCTTACGTGAGCAGTTCAGTATGCTAGATCTACCGGTACTAGTAGCTTACGTGAGCAATTCAGTATGGCAGATCTACCGGTACTAGCAGCTTACGTGAGCAATTCAATATACTAGATCTAACGGTACTAGCAGCTTACGTGAGCAATTCAGTATGGTAGATCTACCTGTACTAGTAGCTTACGTGAGCATTTCAGTATGCTAGATCTACCGGTACTAGCAGCTTACGTGAGCAATTCAGTATGCTAGATCTACCGGTACTAGCAGCTTACGTGAGCAATTCAGTATGGTAGATCTACCGGTAGTAGCAGCTTACGTGAGCAATTCAGTATGGTAGATCTACCGGTAGTAGCAGCTTACGTGAGCAATTCAGTATACTAGATCTACCGGTACTAGCAGCTTACGTGAGCAATTCAGTATGGTAGATCTACCTGTACTAGTAGCTTACGTGAGCATTTCAGTATGCTAGATCTACCGGTACTAGCAGCTTACGTGAGCAATTCAGTATGGTAGATCTACCGGTACTAGCAGCTTACGTTAGCAATTCAGTATACTAGATCTGCCGGTACTAGCAGATTACGTGAGCAGTTCAGTATGGTAGATCTACCGGTACTAGTAGCTTACGTGAGCTATTCAGTATGGTAGATCTACCGGTACTAGCAGCTTACGTGAGCAATTCTGTATACTAGATCTGCCGATACTAGCAGCTTACGTGAGCAATTCAGTATACTAGATCTACCGGTACTAGCAGCTTCCGTGAACAGTTCAGTATGCTAGATCTACCGGTACTAGTAGCTTACGTGAGCAATTCAGTATGCTAGATCTACCGGTACTAGTAGCTTTCGTGAGCAATTCAGTATGGTAGAGCAACCGGTACTAGTATCCTAAGTGAGCAATTTTGTATTAAATAATGTTAGATAATAGTTAGGACTTTCCGAAGGGTTTGGAAACATTTCAAAATTATTATTTAACGCTAAAAAATGTAAATATATGTTATACTATTGTATATGAAGAAGTGTACTATACTTTTTATTTTCCGATGTTTTAAATTCTGAGGTGAATATTTAGGCATACTTTAGAGGTAAAATGGCAATATACTTATGTAACATTTTTAAATTTACTCATTTGCTTTCATTTACTCAAATAAGACTTTTACAATTAGAAACTTTAGTTCCTAGCTGCATTTGTTTGATATAATGCGTGTAATGTGTTGCAACTCAGGTTATGTAATCTATTTCTGTGTTGAATCGCATTTTTTACATCTCAAATAAACAATGTACTCTACCTCATGTTGAGTTTGACCTCGTTTCTTTCATTTGTTAATCTTAAAAACTAATATTCTTGTTCGCTTTTTTACTGAGCATTTTTTAAACATTCCCCTTTATACATTAAACAATACAATTTATATACATTATACAATTAAAAATATATACATTCACCACATTGTGGTTTGTTAAAGTGAAAATCTAAATAAATTAAAAACCAAACAGTTGCATAAATTTTCGTTAAACTCCAATTAACTACTGCTATATTCTCGTTAAGTTTAAATTGTTATTTCAAACAATATTATCAGATTTTATTACAATTTTAAGTTATTTAATTTCATGGTATAATTTATTGTGATTGATTTGAAACCGTGAGATATGAGATATGAAATGCATTTAAAAATAATTCTATAATAGGTATGCAGGGAATTAAAGCAAAACACTGCATTCATTATTTTTCCTTATAAATTTAGATGTATTTTAGTATACAAACACTTATTTTAATTTATAAAGTAGCACTTATTTTCTTTATATATATAAATAAAGATGCGAGTTTCAAGAGATGTATATCATTATTAACAAATGAATTCTTGGTATTACGGACAGTAATACCAAAATTTCATTTACTATCTGATTTAATAATGACATTCCCTGAAATGTCACTATGTTATTATAAATAAATATTTACCTTATCAATATATTTTTAAATTTTATAAGTGTAACTTAGTAAGACATGTTTAAGATGAAAAAATAATATTATTTAATTCTTTTTATTAGTTCACACTCTCCATATATATATATACATCATGTTCAAATTTTAGTCGTAAATAAATTAATTTTTATTTATCCACTCAAGTTCATATATATTTTTTAACTTGTAGTGGATGACACTTGATGTATTTACAGTTTTTTCAAATATTAATTAATAAATTAATATTTGTTTTTATGGAAGAATAACTATTTATAAAAGGGGCATGGTATGCAATATAGTTATTTCGTCAGATTTGGCAAAAAGTAAGTGATAAATATGATTTCACAAGACAGCTGATTTTATGTTATAGGTTCTGTGTTAGAACAGCTGTTTTAACGCATAGGTTATGTTACTTTATTTGTATTTATTTAATAAGATGTAACTACAATAAAATGTTCCTCTGTTATCCTAAGTAGGAATTGATTTTTTTTTATTTGAAAACAAACTAGACATCTATTAAAAAATGTATTTACGTTTTTTAATAAAATAAAATTTATTTTAGTGTTAAAAATTCAATACGAATTCTCTAAAACGTAAATAATTGTGAATTTTGGAAGGTCCCATTACTCAGTCATAAAATTAACTGACGATTGAGACAATGTTAAGATTCTTTAATTCCTTGAATTACTAAATTAGTAAACTAGTTCTAATAGCCTACAAGGTAGAGTTTAGTTTTAACTAATGTTTTTGTACACACAGCTAATTATATTAAAGTGTAGCTAAATTTTGTTTGTTCTTCGACCAAATTATATAAGTTGAGGAATAAAAATTATGTTTACCATTTTACGCGTTTTCAAATATGTTTATCATTTATCTCTAGACCTCTCAGCATTTTATTGCCATTTCAAAATTTCATTACAATCTAATGCGAAACTAAACAAAGATTCACTTTTTAAAAATTGAAAATTTACCAAATACAAAAAGTTGTAACACTAAAAATCTATTGAAACAATTGTATATATTTTCATGTAACTTCTGACGACTGATCGACTGTAACAAATTCACTATTATTTTATTCGCAAACAAAATTGTTACAAAGTCAACCAATTTATTACTAATAGGCGATTGTTAGAAGTTTTGTGATACACTGTTTAATTATTGCCTTTATGATGGGGGAAATGGACACTAACAAGTGGTGGCCGGGGGGCGTTTCGTGTCGTTTCCACGCACACAGAGACTTATGACCACTTAGACTCGATGCCTGTTGCTGGCAAATACAACACTAACTAAAATATTACACCCACCAGAGCGAACCAACACACTTTACAAAGCTATTTTTCAGTTGTATGTGCATATTATCTGTGCTTCCGTAAGGACGTGGCACTAAAATGGAGGCGCTCTTCGCTTGGAATAATAACTGTACTTAATCTCACTCTAGTCTGACCTGTTTTGCAAATTATTATTTTGATGTGTCTATTAAAATAACTACATATCTAAATTAAAAATATAATAAATATACGTTTCATATGCTCAGAATATGCTGTTTTAACAGGTTAGTGATTTGATTATACATTTTTAACCTAATATATTTGGTTATTTTTAGTTTACATTATTTGTAGTTTTAAATATTATAAAATATTTAAAATTTAAAGACACAAAATATCCGATTGGATTAACTTTGACCAGATTGACAAATGGGGCTTTAGATCAAACATTAATAAACTTAAAAATATATTAGAAACAATTATTGTACTTGGTTTCTATGAACTCAAAATCAACCAGCCTGGCTTCTACATTAACATATCTGAAATCGAATATTTGCAAGAAATATTTAACTGAAAATTAACGTATCCGGCTTCATGATCTACAAAGGGAAAATAATAGAAAGCACATGGGAGGAGAAACAACTATAGTGAACTCTTGTAGAATCAGCGTTGAGAGCTTTAGATCCAGCTGCATTACAACATCTATATTGACTTGTATATGGAAATCAACGTCTATACTGACCTCTTGTTGGAAGTGGCATTATTCGATCTGCCCATCACAATAACAAACACATATTGAGGGACAATAGGGAAGGAATATTGGGCTCTGGAATAACTAGCATTGAACGGTTTGGATCCTGCTTTGGCACTCACTATAGGAAACATGAAATCAAGGGCGTTTAAGGAAACAACAGTAACACTGTTATAAGCAATCATAAGTCCACACAAAAACTCTCTACTCGCAACAGTATATAGTTCTGTATACTCATGTTTCAATTATATTAACACTACAAAGAAACATGTTAATAGAAACATGTTAACACTACATGTTGTAGTGTTATATTAACACTAAAAGTGACCTTCCTTAGTTTATTTCATTCACTGTCCTGAGAAAAAAACAGTAACACGTTTTTCTTATGCGTTTGTCATTTACCTACTTTCACAATTGCAGTATTTGAATTGATATCCACCACATTACTTGTTGTTTGGAAACATAACTTGTAATATATCCCTTCCCCTACGTGCAGAAATTGAATAATGCCGTTAATAACTTTCCAAATGTTAAATTTTCAAAAGGAACTAAAACCTGTATTTATGGAATGCACATTATAATTGTTGCAGTAATTATTATTATTGTATTGTTGCAGTAATTATTATACTGAAAGTATTGCTGCAGATTGGACTTTAAAAAGAAAGATTTCAGCGTAACGTATTTTTAATTAATTTTAAATCTCAAAATTAAAATATAAGACTGAGGAAAAACTTGCTCCTTGGTTGAATTTTGTAAGACAGTTCTTATTGGTAGACAAATTTTAATGCAGCTGGAGATCTGGTTCAGTTGAGGAGCCGGTAGTCAGTTCCTCAACTATTTCTTGGAGAACTCCAAAATACTGAGACAGAGTCTTGCGTTGAAAGAAGAGGAGCTATGTTCTAACTATTAGTGATTGTTTAAGGGTATATTAACTATCATGTAACAAAAGCCAAATAGATCATTATGAATGGTTTTGTAAAGATAACGTGACGACGAAAGTTGAGTCTATACGTTATAATATTTTATATAATTATTCTTGTGAAGTTACAGATTTCCATCTAAAGTTCACTTAAGCAAGAAAATGCTGTTATTTTCTGGACCTCACAAAAGAAAAACTTTATAAAGCAAATACACCATTATTGACTACAGAAAACAACAATAGCAGAAACACTCATACACATACTTTAAACCACATATTGCAACGATAAAATACTGCCTTTCGAACCATGTTCAATACATAAAATCAAACATAAAATCAATACTAGTGTCCACACAAAACAACTACAAAGAAATCAACACAATTAAATACCTAGCAAAAAGAAATGGGTAAAGCAACACAATACTTGATAACATTTATGGTATTACAAGATTAAAAAACAAGCAAACAGGTATAAACAGAAATTTAACTACAAGTAGGTTAATCCACATTTTCAAAAGTACAAGATCAGTAGAGCGTTTAATACATAATTAAATAAATACATAACACTAAACAAAACAAAAAAAAGTAAACTCTAAGCAAGGTTATATAAAGACTAGACAGTACAAATTATAACTAAATCTATATCGTAACCAAAACAACTTGCAGCTTTCAACAAATATTCAAGGAACACATCATACTCCTACACTTCGTTGCACATAATCCATACTTTCGATTACTTATAAAATAAAATTAAAAGAAACAGCCTACTCTTACATAGAAATCAACCACAACCTAGAAATTCTCGTATACAAAAAAAAAAACACATCTCAACATAACAGAGCATTATGAAATCTACAAAAAAAAATAATTCAACAAAATAAAACATTCTATATAAACAAATTATGTATAAAACACATACATTGTCTTTAAAACTGGTGCCGCGTTGTTCAAACCACGCTTCCTAGTGGTTTACCTAAACAGTATTAAAGTTCGATATCGCTTTGTCTCGGTACGTTTTAAATTTACTTTAATTATAAGTTGGGGAAGTCGTAATTTTACCAAGTTCAACGTAAAAGTTTCGCCGATCGTCATGGGCTACTAATTCCACGAGTAATATTAATTGTCACTCCTAATTAATTGTTATTGGTGATAATAATCGTTATCGCTTGAGAACAAATATAATTTATTGTCTGCCGGCCTAGTGATCACGAATACGGAATGTAGTTATACAAGTTATACTTAGGGAATATCAACTGACAGTGATGCACATTTTCAATACAGTTAGTCTTTTCAATCTGTCATTCTTAACCTTCACGCTTGACGAGATTGGATATTTACAAACTAGTTATAGCATACTTAGTTTATGAAGGCAAGTGGAGAGGACGCGAACTCGATTTAGTTTTTTTATATGATATTTCTTACAGTTTTAGTAGAAGGTGAAGGGTCGGTAGGTACTAACATCAATTAGCTAACAAAACGACACATCTTAGAGTGTAGGAGATGACACATACGCAAAACACATGAAAATATGTATAGTAGACTCTCGAAATTCCGAGTCCTGATATTTCGAGCTTTCGTTCAATTTGAGCCTATTTTATCAATTTGGAAGGAAATGATTAATCGGGCTTCCAATATATGTTCATATCAATACTGTATGCAAAGGAAATGAGTCGGGCTTCCAAGAAATATTTTTATTAATAGGACATGCAAAGAAAACGAGTCGGCCTTCCAAGAAATGTTTTTATCAATACAGTATGCAAAGGAAGTAGAGTCAGGTTTCCAAGATATGTTCATATGTAAGCAAAGGAAATGAGTCGGGCTTCCTAGAAATGTTTTTATCAATACGGTATGCAAAGGAAGTGAGTCGGGCTTCCAAGAAATGTTTTTATCAATACCCTACTTAAAAAACATTTACGTATTCAATTTTGAAAGTTTATTGGTAGTATTATTTTTTGTTTGTTTGCAGTATTTTGCATCAACTTCGGATCAATAGAATGTTTATGTAGCTAAAATGTCGAACATGGTGAGATCAGGACTCTACGTTTATGTCTTTATTTCTGAAGTAAATTTGTTTAGGGCCATCAGCCTTATCTATGAAGGATAGGAGAGGACTGTGAATACATCAGAACTATATAAGCAACATAAAACTACCAGGTAGACGATATGCCTATAGTTTGTGTGTGTGTGTGTGTGTGTGTGTGCGTGCGTGTGTATACAACACCACCTTCTAGGAATATAGAATAAGGAAGTTGGCTGGGAATAGTTAAGACTTAGGAAAGGACAAAATGATCTCCTGGCACTAGAAGTAAGAGGAAATTATTGCATCGCAAGGGCATCTAGCTTACAACCTGCTCTAAGCCGGTATTAATAAAGCGTTACTCCACCACCCTTAGTTTATTCGGTCAGATTCATTTGAATGTGAAATGCATAATTGAATAAAGAAATTTTACCTAGATCACATTTATTTACCAATAATCTTTTATAAGCGCTATTATACGTCAGATTCATTTTAGACTTCGCGAGTAATTTTGATTACATTAGGATAAACGATTTACACAAGAAGATTTCCTACACCGTCTAACTTTTTTGTTGTAAAAAAACAATACTTTTGAAATTTTTTGCTTACCTTTAAACTGTAAATGCATACCATTTATATTAGACATTATTGTTTTATTTAAATCCACCTCTGACAAATGAAACTAAATGTCTGTGTTTTGCCAATCGTTATTTTCTCGCTCTTCTAAAACATTCTCCTAAAGTGTTGTTGAAATCCAATTCTATTTTAGTATTCTGTTTGCCATTTTCGAATAAATAGTTTTAAAATAATAATAAAATTTAGGTCTACAGATTGGCATTAACAATAGTTCTAAAGGACTATTAGATGCCAAAGAAGGATTTAGGACTATTAGTTAAGTTTCATTATTCGTTGAACTATACCTTCTTCTAAATATAAAAACCGCATCTATCTGTCATTAATAAAGACATTATATACGCACCAACAGGCGCTAGATTTTTTCAGGTAACTTATTTCGACCTATTTATTAGTTTTTTAAATATAAAACTCTCATTTTTACAGTTTCTCGAAAAATGGCAGTCATTAACCACATTAAATCAAACAATTCGTTTGTTACAATATTTATATAATTGCAATAACTAAAAATCTATATAAAAAGGTACTGATGTTAAACTACACTACAAATAATTGACGTTGTTAATCTAACACGAAAGTCATCCAGCAGACTGACGCCGCTCGCCATACTCAACACCTTGTGACGATTCTATATTAAACTTCACTAACAGTAACAGACGTTTTCAATCTATCACTTTATCCGGAAAAACTGGCAACACTCGACCGTCCGTAGCAGGCTTTTCCCGAGCCTTAGCGTTTCCTTCTTGACGCTGTATTACCCGGTTACAGATTCCCTTGTGCTGGATCACTTGAATAGTTCTCTTTCCCACGCTACAGGCTACCGACATTTTGGTATCGTAAACTTGGATTCCACGTCACACGATGCAATCAGTCTGCTAACATTGTTGTCGAACTATAATATTACCTCTTATTACGCAATGTTATTGCATGCAGTAACCAAGGTTAGGTAGATACCCACTTGCCTATCAAAAGATATTTCTTTATATTTTTATATTGCTATTTATATTTAATCGATAATTTATATCATATATCTATTTTGTCCAGTACTACTCGAAGCGACATTTACCAATTGCATAGAAAACCTATTAATTGGTAAAAATATCGAGACACTGTCTGACAGAAAATGAATTTGTAACATCTTTGACATCTCCAAGTGTGCAAACATTTACCCAACTGTTACACTTGGTTGTGGAAAATTTGCCATCGAGTTACTTGCAAATACGGCGAGTTTTGATGACGGTTTTGTCATCAAAATGGTTTATAAGCTTAGGAAAATGGTACTGTAACAATCCACCAAGCTGAGAAGGTTTGACTTTAAAGGTTATTGTGGAACAACATGGGCGATGCTGGATGGCATGCTAAGAGCTAAAACCTGAGAGAGATGCAATGTACGCAGTGCTAAAAATGAACAAGGAATCGTTAAAAGTAATAAAACATACGTAATGCAAATAGTAAAGGTGATATAAAATAAATTTATTGTCTGTACGAGATGACTCATACAAAATGCAGTTAGTGTTAATGGATAACGTTATCGTACTCCCTTACGTTTATTGGTTAAAAGAGATAACATATTTATATACAGTTAGATATCATGATGTACTTTTTGGGGAGAGAGAAATAGAACAAATGCAAATGTATACAAAACACAGGACAAATGCAACTACATAGATAATATGGGACATATGCAAAGTAGATAGACATTTACAAAATGAAACGGACATCAAATAAATAAAGCATTGCTTAGCTTTTATTTATAGACAAAAAACAATAGAAATATTATAATGTAGCACAAAAATATACTATATTGAAACATAAGAAATGGTAATGTCGTTTGGTTATAATGGTTTAAAGAAAGAACAATTAGTTATCATGACATTATTCGAATTTATTTGTTAAGAGAGCTTACATGTACGGAATGGCGTTAGTTTACTTGCCACAATAAAATGTTTTAATTTGGGTGATAATAAACAGACAATATCATCAGTTATTTCGACAAATATTGCAGAAAGTTTTTTTGTTATAATATTAATATTTTTAGAAAACATTTCACTAGCAAGACATTTTCCTAAACACAGTAAAAGTATATAAATATGCAGAAGCATATATGTTCTGTAGCAGTTTGCAATCTACTTATTGTACACGATATATTTAAAGTATATAAACGGAAAGAAGTAGCAAATGTATATTCTTCCTCCAACGACACAACTGAAGCTTATATGTTAGATGAGAGGGAAGATAGACAGTGTAATTTGAGGTGACATAATTAAATTTTATTGATTGAGAGATGACACTACGCCTTGAAAGTGTATAACATAATAATTTTAGAAATCATAGTCAGACCTAAATGTCACATTAGCAATGCCTTAATTCATATTCAATTAACTTCGAGTTTACAGGCAAACATTTTCTATACACATTGCAGAGGTTTACTGTAAAATATTTAATGGTTTATAAGTTAAGTGCATGTTGTATATGCTTGCAGCTATTTAATAAACATACAAACAGTTTATAGGCTGGATAGTAAAGTAATTGCGCAATGCAGTTAGCCAGCATTTCCTAAGTACAGGCAAACATTGTAGTTTCAGGGAGACGGCTACGTTATTTCATATGACGTAATTAGATTCTATTGACTGAGAGATGTAACATAGACATAATGCTGTTAGCTACCAGGCTGAACTTACCTTTATAAGATAAGCGATATGGCACAAACGTAATTTCGTCATTTAACAAAACATATTTATAGCACGAGGGCTATAGCATGTAGAGAAATAATTTAGTTACAATGGGGTATATTATATGGTACAATTGTAACATTCTCAGAAGAGAAAAAGGAAGAGAATAAAAATCGGACTTTGAATATGTTTGTTTGTTTTAAGTTATATATATAGTTTGTTGTATTGAAGATGAGAGATAGCTTTGGTTTCGTTTTGTTTTATTAAATTTATTTTATATTAATATAAAGGAAATAGTTGTAATTTATTAATTATTTCATAATTTAATAATAAGTATATTTTAATTTATATTTTAAATTTTAGTTGTCTAGAAATTAAAGTCGTGGAGAACGGACACATAGATGCAACACGAAGCTCTCCAGATTGGGAAAAGGGATCAGTTTTCCCGGCAAAAAAAACTTATACTTTTTATCCCGGCAAATGTTTATATTTTTCGTTTAACCTGTCCTCAGCCGTATAAAGCGCAGATTAGGTGAGACAGGATGACTTAGTTGTATTAGCGGATCGCCGTTAGTCAATAGAAGGTTTAGCAATAGATGTTATGCAATAGATGGGTTGGAAATAGATGGGTTAGCAATAGATGGGTTTGCTATAGATGGGTTAGTAAAGATGGGTTAGCAATAGATGAGGTTAGCAATAGATGGGCTAGCAATAGATGGGTTTGCTATAGATGGGTTAGTAAAGATGGGTTAGCAATAGATGAGGTTAACAATAGATGGGCTAGCAAAAGATGGGTTACCAATAGATGGTTAGCAATAGATGGGTTGGCAATAGATGGGTTGGAAATAGATGGGTTAGCAATATATGGATTCGCAATAGATTTTATGCAATAGATGGGTTGGAAATAGATGGGTTAGCAATAGATGGGTTTGCCATAGATGGTTTAGTAAAGATGGGTTAGCAATAGATGGCTAGCAAAAGATGGGTACCAATATATGGTTAGCAATAGATGGGTTAGCAATAGATGGGTTCGCCATAGATGGTTTAGTAAAGATGGGTTAGCAATAGATGAGGATAGCAATAGATGGGCTAGCAAATGATGGGTTACAACTAGATGGTTACCAATAGATGGTTACCAATAGATGGTTAGCAATAGATGGGTTCGCCATAGATGGTTTAGTAAAGATGGGTTAGCAATAGATGAGGATAACAATAGATGGGCTAGCAAAAGATCGGTTACCAATAGATGGTTAGCAATAGATGGGTTAGCAATATATGTTAGTTTTTCTCAGGAATTGAGCATCGCATTCATCAGATCATTTAAAATAATTAGAACGTTTTCAAAAGTAAGGCTTCTTTAATAAGAATGTAAACGGGACATTTAAAGGTACAATGTGCATTTTGTATAATTTGGTATTAAGTAAAAAAAACAAATAAAAACATACACAACACTCACAAATTAATCATTTATTTAATCATACGCGTTTCAATGAAAAACTCATCATCATCAGTGAGTGTTACTACTACAAACTCTAACTTACAACTCTTTTTGGTAATAAGTGTTAAACGTAAAAAGTTAAATAGTGTTAAAAGAAAGTCTCTAGTGTAGTTATTGTTAATTGTGTTAGTGAAAGTAAATTGAGTAATCGAAGGTATGAGTTTCCACATTATTGATTCATCTTTTTTTATGAAAGAATAAATATGATAGAAGACGTTATAAGTAAAAAAGTGTTAAAGTAATAATTGTTAAAAGTAAAATGGCCGATCGACGCAAAGGTATCTAGAGTAGTTAATTTTTAATTGTGTCAGTGAAAGCAAATTTAGTAATCAGAAGGTATGGATTTACACCAATTGATTTATCTTTTTTTTAAGATATAATATGAATAAGTTCCAAATTAAAAAAATGACCTATTGACTGAATTGGATCATACTATTCCCTCTTTTTTGGACCAAATGAAAGTAAATTAATTTTTGAAAACGTAAAGATTGATGTAATTTTTAAAATCTCAATTCAAATCGCAGTAAAATACACAACCTAAAAAATCTTTTTGTCACAACCTAACTCAAAGAACAATTTTTAATGTAACCCAACCTGTTCTTCAAAGAGGTAAGAATTTAAGGGTAATAATAGCTTGATCCACTAAATAAGCCCAGTAAATAAGAGAACAATTAGCTTGGTAAGGGATTCATAATATTGTTTATAAAGTATTATATAAATAAATATTTATTTACCGGGTGGATATATGATATACTTAGAGACTATACTCTGTGGGAGGTTGCGCATACACTATACTGTTACTTACCATGCAACACAAAACCTTTACAGTGAGATGACTTAAATAAACACAGCTGTTTAATATCTTGTATTTATAGTTTATAGACTGAAGGTCTAGACACAACGAATGTTATGTAATTCATAATAAAAACAAGCAATAATTATAATCTATAGACGTCAAATGCGCAATGCAGCTGGTTATCGTGGTTAGCGTTCATAGTTTGGAGAATATAGTAAAATGCAGTTGGGAAACACGACATTCCTAGAGTTTCAACGCTGTGGGAGAAGGTGTAAGCTCTATGCAATACTTCACATAACTTATATAAATTTAAAATATTTGAACACAAGCATTTCAAATTGAGATCGCAATCAGGAAAGCTTTATAACCTTTGATATACTTACTAAAAAATTATATAATTAGACTTATTGTTAGGATATCAATTAAAAATATAGCAAAAATTAAAATTAATGGTCAAACTAAAATGAAAAAACACGAGTGCAACGAATAAATGTGGACGAAAGTTGTAGAAAACTTCTTTTATTGGAACTTTTTTATTTAAAAATCTGCATTCATTCTACCATTAAACAAAAGTACCAATTTCATTAAAAATAATTATTACTTAATGTTTTTAAATGTGAAAGAGTTTAACTTTGGTATAAAATACTTGTAGGACTATATTCTATTGCAGTATGGCTGCTCGGTTTTTCAATTTGCCGAACCATTTAAAACGTAACAGAAAAGTCTCCAGGCCGTAGTAGACATTTTTATACCTTTATGCGCAATTCATTTGACTTAGTGTAAGTAGGATACACGTTATTTATGAGTCGCATTTACGCGCTAAACACACATTTTTACTCTTTAATTTCTTATAGTTATTTCCAGTTGCAAAAGGACATAAAAGGACAGAATAAATATAAAATTGCACGTTACGTTTTACGTGGGATTTGTTACTTGTTGGAGTTTGTTAATGAAATTTTTAAACAATAATTATTACTTGAAATAACGCGATTAAGATATTGGATTTAGGATATCCACCACTAAGATATTGGATATCTACCATAAAGGTAGATATGCATACTGAACAGACGTTGTTTTGTTCTCTAACTAATTGTTACAGAAGCACTATAATAAATAGTAATAGTTTTAGACAACAAAAAGAGTTAAAAAAATTGGAAATGTTTTAAAACTAAATCATTGTTTAAGTACGATAAAAATAAGACTCGTTTTTAAAACTTTTGGACGGTAAAAGTTAAAACCAAAGTAATGGCATTTTATTAAAACATTATCCAGAAATTGTTTAATTTTATTGATATTTATTTAGAGAAATGACATAATATATAAAATTGATGTCAGTCAAATCACATTATTTGTATACACATGACTACTTATGGAAAGCCTTCTGTCCCCTCAACTTCGTTAAAGCCACTATCGCCACCTCAACTTCGTTAAAACCACAGTCGCTTCCTAAACTTCGTTAAAACCACTGTCGCCTCCTCAACTTCGTTCATACCATTGCCACCTCATCAACTTCGTTAAAACCACTATCGCCTCCTAAACTTCATTAAAACCACTGACGCCTCCTCAACTTCGTTCATACCATTGCCACCTCCTCAACTTCGTTAAAGCCACTATCGCCACCTCAACTTCGTTAAAACAACTGTCGCCTCCTAAACTTCGTTAAAACCACTGACGCCTCCTCAACTTTGTTCATACCATTGCCACCTCATCAACTTCGTTAAAACAACTATCGCCTCCTAAACTTCGTTAAAACCACTGACGCCTCCTCAACTTCGTTCATACCATTGCCACCTCCTCAACTTCGTTAAAGCCACTATCGCCACCTCAACTTCGTTAAAACCACTGTCGCCTCCTAAACTTCGTTAAAACCAATGAAGCCTCCTCAACTTCGTTCATACCATTGCCACCTCCTCAACTTCGTTAAAACCACTGTCGCCTCCTAAACTTCGTTAAAACAACTGTCGCCTCCTAAACTTCGTTAAAACCACTGACGCCTCCTCAACTTTGTTCATACCATTGCCACCTCATCAACTTCGTTAAAACAACTATCGCCTCCTAAACTTCGTTAAAACCACTGACGCCTCCTCAACTTCGTTCATACCATTGCCACCTCCTCAACTTCGTTAAAGCCACTATCGCCACCTCAACTTCGTTAAAACCACTGTCGCCTCCTAAACTTCATTAAAACCACTGACGCCTCCTCAACTTCATCCATACCATTGCCACCTCCTCAACTTCGTTAAAACCACTGTCGCCTCATAAATTTCGTTAAAACCACAGACGCCTTCTCAACTTCGTTCAAACCATTGTCACCTCCTCAACTTCGTTAAAACCACTATCGCCATCTCAACTTCGTTAAAACCACTATCGCCTCCTAAACTTCGTTAAAACCACTGACGCCTCCTCAACTTCGTTCAAACCATTGCCACCTCCTCAACTTCGTTAAAACCACTGTCGCATACTCAACTTCGTTTCTTAACCGCCAACCTAGACCCTGATGAATATTGTTCATAGCGATCAAAAACGTGATATCTCAAAATATTTTTCATAAATTTTTACTTATATTATAAGTTTGGCAAAATGGTTAAACACAAGCCATTCACCGATATTCTAGCCCAGTAAATTACACTGATTTCAAACAAGCAACCTTCTTTAATTTATATTACTCAACATTTTGTATTCTTGGAAAAAGGTTTTGAAATATTTGGGATTTTTGTAATAGCGAATACATCATGAAATTATTTTGGCAATATCAGAAAATACTGTGGAATTTCTGCATTTATCTGTAGAAATAATGTAGAATATACGATAAAACTGTCGATAAACTTATATGTAGAAATTTTAATTTCTAAATATATTTTCTAATCTACTGTTACAATATGGATATTTGAAGACTAATATTTTCTCAATATTGCGAAAATTAATTGAGTTATTATGTAAAGCATAACTAAAAATCATTAAAATATTTTTTTATTGATGATTATTATCAATTTCACTATTTTATAATTGACAACTGTGATATTTTTTATAGTACAATATTTACTATTTGCTTCAATATTTAATGGAAATCTGTGATTACTTTAAAATAGATTTATTCATTGGCTTGAGTTTTTAACAACTGATAAATTTATTTACCCATTTCTTCTTCAACAATGCTATAAGTTTACATTATTTAATGTACATCTAAGATATGTTAAGTAACTATTTTATTAACGTCTTTAATTATTGCACTGGCATCCAATGAGCGAGCAAGATCACTTTTAAAAGATTTCTTATTGGTAATTTTTAATTTCACGTACATATTATGTAAACATGATATCTTTTAAATATCTTTCTACTGTAGACAACTGGGCACCCTTCAGGTTCTTTTTTACTAATAGTAATACTACATAAAGAACACATGTTATTTTTTAAATTGATATTTTATCCCACAAATTTTCATAATTGAACAGTTGTGTTTTTATAACGGATATATTAAACCCCGTTGAATGTACTTGGTTATTGACACAAATTTTACTAAATGCCTTGACAATGTTGATTCTTTTAATAGATTTTTATTGACCCTCGTTTATTAATTGCACAATTAAGTAGGGAGTTGTGAACCCAATAAATAATGTTTTACATCACAAGATTTATTTATTTCTCTCATACTGTAGACAACTGAGAAAACATTAAACTTATCTTAAATTTGCAAGTAATAATATTTGTGGTGACACAATTTATAACTAGGAATCTTAAAACTTATTTTGTATTAACTAGAATTTTTAATAATTACACAGTTATAAGGAAATGTCTGAGATCTCAATAAGTTATTCCTTTTTGTATTACAGGTTTTATATTTTTCTCTCCTCTATAACGGATTACTTCTAAGTATTAAAACTGTTTTATATCGGCAAGTTTTACTAATTACAGTTTGTTTATAATTTACAATAAGATTCCTTTAAATAGAATTTTTATTGACCCAAGTCTATTAATTGCACTGTTAAATGAAAAATATCTATGAGCAATAAGCCACAATTTTTGTATAAAAAGTTTTATTTATTTCACTCTGAACTAATACCTAATTTGAGAACACATTGAAGCCACTCTATAGTAATACGTATTACATTTACAATGTTATACCAAGTGACATTTTTATACACAGATTTTTATTGATTGATGTTTAATAATTAAATTGCTATAGAATGATCTGAGATCTACGCCTCAGTATTTTAATATATTTTAATTTCTATAATGAAAATCTCAGAACACATTAAAAAGATTATGAACAAATTTTAATAATTTTACTTTTGCATAATGTACAACTAATACAGTAAACTGATTGTAATCTTCAAATTGTGGAATTTCAGTGATATATAGCAGACAGATGATTTTATAAGGTGCATCCCCTGAAAATAGTATTTGCACAAAATTTAATTTCATTGTTATATAATGAGATACCGAGGTCCAATTAATCGATATTTTTATTATTATAAGTTATTTAATGGCACCTTTATAGCGTGGATATTGTTAATTCTTTTCATTGCTATAAGATGAACTTTAATTTCAACGTATTATAGCCTACTGTATTATTGGTATACGTTTTATCACATTGCAATGATATACAACAGATAACTGAAACTCTTTTACTTGGATTCTTATTAGCATATGCTTAATTAATTCCACCGTTATAGAGTAAACAAATAATATCTATATCTAATAAATCCGTGTCTAGGTTTTATTAAAAAATATTTTATTAATTTCAACGATAGATATCTGGAACCATTTTATACAATTTTTCATTGCAACAAGCTCTATCAACTTTTATATTTTGCAGATTAAATAAACAGATTTATTTTAAATATACTAATTTAAATAAATATGTGTGCTCTGTACTTGATATAGTAGACATCTCTAAATATTTCTATTCGATTGTTTGCAAACGTTTTAATAATTGTACTTTTATATTAGCATAACTGACCTCTAAAATTCACTTTTACACTAGGTTATCAACTACCTTCTTATTTATGATCTGTATTCTGAGGTATGTTTAAATTACGTCTTTTATTGGTTTAATTTTTACGAAATGTACTGCATTAACATGTAAAACTGTAGAAAAATCAAACACGTGTTATTTTATTAAATTTAAATATTTTTCACTACAATGTAATACAGCTCTGAGCACTCTATGCAACGTTCAGTGATTGCATAGTTATATTTATAACTGCTGATAATTCTAAAAATATTCGGTTTATTCCTTAAACAAACATTAATATTTTTATCGACACAAATTTTTTATAAACTAAGTATCTAAGGTCGAAATAGATTGGTTTTTCATTACCAATATTTCATTGACATATCAGGACATCTATGTCTAATATATAATTAATTACATACATTGGTTTTCATAATGGCACACCTTTATATAATTGTATATAAAAGAAGCGCCGGGCCTTAAATCCACTTTTTATCGCCTCAAACTGTGATATATTCACTGTTATATATTGAACATTATTCTGGGACATAATTTATTTGATCCCATAAAATAATGTTTCTATTGGTAAACGTTTAATAACTGCGCTATTATACAAGGTGTGACTTTTAAATCGACTTTTTTTATGCAAATTCTGTTACATTTGCAATTATATGCGTGAAATTATTCTCCAATATAATATAATTGATCTCATAAATTAATTTTTCTGTTACCACGCGTTAAATTAATTTCAGTATTATACAGGCGAGGAGTTTTAAATTTATTTTTCATTGCCACAAATATTGAAACCTACAAAGTCACATATTAAAAAATCTATGATCAAAATAATTTACTTGATCCTCTAATTTGTTTTTACTAATGGCAAACGGGTAAATTATTGCACAACACCATCGAACAGTTTCAACCCTAGTTACGCTAGTTTTCCTTAGATACATTTTTTACAATAAACTTCCGAGTTTCCTATAATTGTTTCTTCTTTATCATTTTGTAAAATGGACTACATTGTTGTCTACAACAATGTCTACTACATTGTTGTAAAATGGACAACTGAGTGAGAACTATTTAAATCGATTTCCTTTTTTACACAAGTTTTGTTAATTTTCCTGTTGTGTTATAGATATACGAGTGAGATCGACTTAAATGATATTTATTTACAGATTTTATTATTTTCAGACGTATATAATGGATAACGGAGTTTTTAAATCGAAAACTTGTTATTAAGAAAACAATTTTTGTAACGACATGTAATGAAATTCTGTGATAAATTGAATATTTTAAAAAAACGTTTTTTTAAATAACATCTTATATAATATTCACTTGGAAATTTATAAATATTTATTGTAATGTTTTACTCGTATAGCCTAAAATAAAAAGCTTTTTATAATTTTTTTGGTTTCGTAACATTTGTTTATAAAGTTTGGTATACAGGGTGTCTGAATTAAATTTAAATCATCTTTTTAAGTCCCAAACTTTTATTACTTTCATTGTTGTATAACGACATTTTAAATTACATTAAATGGATCTTCTTGTGACGCAAGTTTTATTAATTGCACTGTCATGTTAAGGAGTGAAGGGATCCCCTTAATTGGACGTTTTTTCTGACACAAATTTTATTCATTGCTCAAGAATATAATTGTCAATGGAGATCTATAATTTATTTCTCTTTAAATCTATAATTTATTTTTAATTTAGGAAAAATGTATTTGTACATGTGTATACATTTATATAAATCGTATACCAGATACTTTTGTAATCTATAAAAATGTAATTATTTTTCTATTAAATAATGGATAAATCCATTTATACGAGTATAAATCGTATCCCAAGTACTTTTATATAGTTTACAATTTTAATTATTTTTCTATAAAATAATGGATATAGACATTTACATAAATCGTATCCCAGAATCTTTTGGATTCTATACAAATTTAATTATTTTTCTATTAAATAATGGATAAATCCATTTGTATGAATCGTATCCCCGCTACTTTTAAATAGTATACAAATTTATTTATTTTCCCATTAACTAATGAATATATACATTTATATAAATCGTATCCCAAATACTTCTGCATACTATACAAATTTAATTATTTTTCTATAACATAATGGATATATATATATATATATATATATATATATATATATATAAACTATATATATATATATTATATATACATTCATATAAATCGTATCCCAGATACTTTTAAATAGTAAACAAATTCAAATATAATTGGGTATAATTTTTAATGATAACACTTTACTGTTTACAGTATTATTAAACATCTGTTATTCCATTTAAGATTGTTATTATTGGAAGTAGTATATCCAGGGTGCCAATAATATACTTAACCCCAAGTTATATACTAAACAACAGTGTTCTCTTTAATCGATATCTATATTTCAAGCGGTTCAAAAACGTCATCTATCTATACTGTGCTTATGGTATTTCATTAAATTAAACCGATTCTCTTATTGAATGAAGTATATTACATGGTATAGGACCTATTTTATCTATTATTATAAATAGAAAGCCGAAACATCATAAATCGAATTTTAGCATAATTTTTAGTAATTTCTATTGTTATATAATGGACATAGGAGACTCGATTAAATCCATTTTTATAACAAGTTTTAAATGTTGCTTACCTGAGAACCCTTAAAGTGAGGATTGTCCTACACAATTTCAACTGGCGTCATTTCGTTACAGTCCTTTCTTGGAATAAGGCTACGAATCGATTTAGTTTTTGAAAAATACTTTATTAATTGTACTGTTTCAGGACATCTGAAATCCTGTGAAGTCGTTTTTTTTATTAATGTTTATTTACTACAATGTTATATATATATATATATATATCAGTTTAAATAAGGATAGAGAAATAAGTTATTTAGATTACGTAGAAAAAGAGAAGAAACGAAAGTCATAAAAAGAGAATGTTTCTATTGATGTACCGCCGTCAACTATTTAATTCAGACATTCACCCATACTAAATGTTGTCTATTTATATATTCTTCAATTAAACTCACACATTAATTATACACGCCTTTTTAATAACCAGGCTTTTTGTAAACCACGCTTCGTTTCCATTATCTTGTAGGAGAGTTGATTTTCGACACTAAACCCTACACTAAAATTTAGAATTTGAATAATAAATCCCTACCGTGCCGCGGATGGTGTAAATTGGAACGAAAAATGAGAAACTGTGTTTATTTTCAAGAAACTCTACTAAAATCATAACCTTAAGTTATCACATTGATACTCCAGTGTTATCTTGATTGAATAAACGGTATCTGGTAAAACATTTTTACACACTTTGCTGTAACTATTTTATCTGTAGGTCCTATCACAAATTTATTTTTTAAAATCTTTATTTATTAAATATCTAGGTCTTAGCATTAATTATTGCATATCGATGATGTTAATTTAGATAACTTAAGGAACCAGTGTTGGTCGCCTAAGCAGTAGGTTGTCTGTAGATCCTGGTGGTTTTTGATCCAATTTGGATCTTAAACAAATTTAAACCGTTCACTTTACATTTCCTTACGATAAATAAATAAACTTAACAAGTTGGACATTACACTAATTGGGATTTCTTAAATCTGTTCTGGAGTCGTACAGCTGGAACATCAACTAGTGTCAATTTATTCTAAGACTCAACTTGGACACTATGACTCATTGTCCTAAACTTATAATACAGTTCCAAACTCTCAATATGGATCCAAACTTTGACTCAGATATACTGTGTTCTTACTCATGACATGACTTATATCGTGTTGCAGATGAAAATATATAAATTTTGTTAATTTAATTATAAAAAGGTTTTGTAAGACGTGGTTCTATTTCCGTGCGAGCGATCCGGTTGCTAGTCAAGTTCTACTCGTTCCGAGATAAGCGAGATACAGTTACAACATAATTACTTGAGGATGCTGGGAAGTGCTGTCTATAATAGGCAGAATATGATTCTATACTATATACTTGCAGATTTAAGAACTGAAATGGTTTATTGTTGTCATTCTTGTTACAAAAAATTGGCTGTGGTTGGTATTCATGGTTATTGAGAGCAATTTTAGTATTACACATAAAAAAATGTGAAGATATAAATGTAAAATTTGTCAACTACGAAAAACTGTTTCAAATTCATAGTACTCTTATACTCATACACACACACACACACACACACACACACACACACACACATACACACACAAACACAGAGAGAGAGAGAGAGAGGAACAACAAATTAAATATGTGTAGTTACTGTAATTGCTACAACTTTGATCTTAGACTTAAAGTAAATCAGTTATTATAAAAAACAAGTAAATATGTAATAATCTGTTTCCCTTAAAGTAAAAGATCCTATAAACCTTCTTCAGGAGTAAAGGTTTGTTATAATATATATATATATATATATATATATATATATATATATATATATATATATATATATGAAGTTAATATATTACTATTTTTGAGTAATTTTATCCACCATTAAGTGCAATAATTTTACCTTGAGTGATGAGGCACCTTTCGGTCTTTGACCATTCTGAATGGTCAAAGACCGAAAGGTGCCTCATCACTCAAGGTAAAATTATTGCACTTAATGGTGGATACAATTACTCAAAAATAGTAATATATTAACTTCATAAAGTCAGTGCAACGGAAAAACAATGGATAATGTTAAATATCAAGAATATATATATATATATATATATATATATATATTAACACATATGAGTTTGTTTTAGCTGATGACAGTGTGCAAAGCTACTGATGATGTAAATGTATTAAATGAATGGAGAGCTTCGACAGCTTTATTTTAATAATATTCTTGTTATCGAAATGCGTTTACTTTAATAGAAAATTTTTTAACAAGATAAACGTCATCTACACAACACACACACACACAAACACACACACACACACACACACACACACACACACACACACACACACACACACACACACACACACACACACACACACACACACACTGCAACGTCCCCCCTCCTCACCTCTACCGTCCCTACCACCGCAGCACCACGCGGTCGTTGTGTTGTTTATATCCTTTCTTGCAGAATACTAAAATTTAATTGTTTACAAGAAAACATATTTATAAACAACCAAAACTCTGCCTATCACCCTGCTGGTAAAACCGTGCTAAACTCCCAGAGTTAAGTGTATGTTTCCTGCTCGTAGGGCCAAACCCACAACAAGCCTATTCCCGCTGACTACTATTTAAAGTACACATATAAACCCTCCTAAATAAGTTTATCAATTGTGTATGGTCTAAGTATAGTCACACATGTCAAATTAATAGTCAGGTGGAAAGAAACACATTTAGAATAATACACATAAAAAACACAGAGTCTTACCACCTGATGATGATCTGCAGAAACAGCAAGGAACGTGCAAAATATGATTTTGTTTAAAAATACCTATTTTAAAAGGCTCCTGTGTCCTCTTAAACACAATCTGCCAGTAGATAAATCTCTGGACTTTTATTACAAAAAACCAACTAATCTTTAGACTAGCTCATGAAATTAGTAGAGAGAAACTCTTTAAAACATTAGGCTTTATCTATTGCCATTTAATGAAATTTAATTAAATTTGTTTGCTGATTTGATAATCATTTTTATATTAGTTGGAAAAAGCTAAACAGTTTTTATTGGTTATTTGACACAGGATGGAATGCAAATAATGTTGATTTTTATGACATATTTAACTCTATTTATTGAAATGAAAAAAGAAAATTTATCCTTCAAAGTATTACACAATTATATTAGCAAAACAATTCACTGAGTTACTTCTTGTTTCTTATGCTGTAAAAAAATTATACTTTGCATATAGATTGATAACATAGACATAACATAAAATTATTTTCAAAATTACACATAATAATATTTTATCTCCTATATGGAATTGGTAAATTCATATTTTATGACCTTTAATTTTTAAATTTATACTATTCGAAAATTTCTCATTTTCTTTAAATAAACGGCTTATGGCCAAAAACCTTTTGTAATTTTAATATTCATTATTTTAAATATTCTGAGCACATAAATTCATTTACTTAGCATACAATTTAGTAAAATTTTATAAAGAGTGAAGTCATTGTTTTAAGCTTGCAAATTTGTTTGAATTTAATAAAATTAACTAACTAAATTTGACGTGACTGATTTCGAATAAAGAAAATGACTTGCCAAAGATGTTCTTGCCGGTCCTTGGGGTCCCTCGTCTGGATTCCCTGGTCCTTGGACACCGGAAGTCGCCATCCCTGGTTCGTCGGTGGTGGTTTCCCTCTATTCGAGCGTCCTGGAGGCTGAGTCTGGAGCCTTCATCCTTGGTGGTCCTGGATGTCGAAAGCGCTGAGGTTATGGTCCATCTGGCCTACTGACGGTCTCTACTCGCGGTCCAGCATAGCGTCCCGCGGCACCTCGTGTTAGAAAATTTTTACAGACTGTCTCTAAAGGCTTAGAGACCAAGTATATATAGCGGTGAATTTCACCTACCGCACCCCGCCTGCAAAGTTTGCTATCGCTCGATTTATTCCTTGTACAGGCAAGTCGGGCAACGAATCTGTTTTAGCTTGCATAGTTTGATAATTAATTTTAGAACACTGAAAAATGTCTATTTTATTTAAACGGCTGTAACTTTTTTGTTTCTTAAGTTTTTTGAATTCTGTTTTCTCTAATGTTCATTCTAGGTTATTGTGGTTCTTTTGAAATGTCGATGAAAGTTCTACGTGGTTTGGTTCGAAAAATAGCTTTTTTAGGCACTTAGAATTTTTTCGCTTCACTCTCGATGTTCAAATTTAGTTAGTTATTACAAATTCATTTTATAACATTCTTTAATGTGGCTTAACTATTCTATTTACTGTTTTATTTAATTTTTCCCTCTTTATTAATTGTATAATTCCCTACTTGATTATTTAAAAACAGCTTTATTTCTAAAAAACAGGAAATTACTTATTTCCCACTTGCGACGGTCTCTCACCCCGTTGCAACACACACACACACACACACACACACACACACACAAACACACACACACACACACACACACACACACACACACACACACACACACACACACACACACACACACACACATACTTACCAGCCTCAAATTGTATCTTATAGCACTTTTATAGCGGTCTTAAGTTATCTTATAAGAAAACGCAAATGGAAAGTAATTGTTAGTGTAACAGAACTTGGTTTACGCTTACAGTGATTATAATGTCACCTAAGATTTCCTTAATCGATTTTATTATTTGCACACGTTTTTATTGATTTCGAAGCTACATAATATATAACTGATATAGCCTTGAATCGATATTCTACTGTTAAGTAGACATCTTATTCTTTTAGAGCTATGAATTTCTGAAATATTCATAAAGCGCTTTTTTTATTAACACAAAATTTGATTATTGAATCGATGTAAAATAAATCTCAGACAGCTTAATAAATTTTTTTATTGATTAAATTATTACACAACCGTCCTGAGATTCTTAAAACCTAAGAATGTTTTAAATAATTCCACTCAGTGAACGATTGAGGCTCCTTTATAATGATATTATATTATTGGCTGAAAAAACATTTTTTAAATTGCGTATAATGAATATCTGAGTTCTCGTTAAACAGAATTTTTTACACAAATGATAATCCCACTCTTATAAATTAGACCTTCGTGAACACTTTAAATCGATTTTCGTAAATTTATTTGTATTACACTGTTATAAAAAGGACATCTGATTCTAGGTAATTTTTGGTATCCACAAGTATTTTGAAATATGTTGTTACATTATCAACTTTTAGCATTATTTTTAATGGATATCTTTTATATGTTTTGATCAAAATTTTGAAGTTTTGTCAACATTTGAAGATTTCCGAACATAAAAAATAGGTGTAGATTTTATTTAAACTCTTATTTTCCTTTTCCTTTATTTTATTTTTATTAAATGTTAAACTTTCAGTAAAATTATATGATTAGTAATTTAAAGGTTTATTTTAGATATATTCCAATGTGTTTTATCGCCGGTTGCTAATAATCAAGCTATGAAGGCATCATTTTAATTGTAATTATAGGTAACTCCAGTGTCATTGTGGGTTTGACACTGATTTGATTTAGTTCCTCTCTCAGTGAAATTACTGCCACGTCGAACAACGTCTAACATGTATTATCGATTCCACGAAAATCATTGTATTTTGCATTTTGTTTTGACTTTGTAATTTGAAATTTTACAAGAAAATATACTATTTTCATATAAATAGTAAATAAAGTAGTATTAAAACATTACGTGAGATATTTGTATGGGTCCTGGTTGTTTGTTCCATGATTGTTTTCATCTCATTTATATAATGATGTTTCCATTTATATAATTTAAACAATCTTAGCCACAACATTATTGTGTCGGGCTTTGATATGTGTTTAAACATAAATTTAGTATATTATAGTACTGTGCAGGATCGACGAAATAATGTTTATAAAAGGATATGAAATAAATGGGTTTATTAATATTCCAAAATTTGAAAACAGTTTCACTTCAACACAAATTCATTTACCTATTTAATCTGGCATATGCAATTTTTAATAATTAATTTCCTTAATATTTAAATTTTAATTAAATATTCAAATTTATCTAATATAATACTTTCCTTAAATTAATTATTAAAAATCATGAACTTCAAAAAATTTGATAAATGAGTGTGTGACAAGCGATCAATCTTGGGAAAGTGCGGCGAGTGGAATGAAATGATAAAGCAGCGTTGAACTGTGCGCCCGATCTGATAAAACCAAATTGATTTTTCCACTTCATGAAAGCAGTGGATACAAAGAATTACATTATTTGCGTTAAATAAGGCGAGGCAAGAAAAGCGAAAACGTGCACACAAATAATCTATTAAAAACTAGTTGGCCAACTTTAAAAGAAACTAATTAAAGAAAATTTCTAGTTTCTAAGAGCGAAAAATAAATAACTGATAGTTCAAAAAATATCAGTTTTATATAAATATGTAAAATTTTAAGATATAAAATAACTGTGAAATAAATATCAGTGTTATATGTACAATATTTGCACCTGAATAAAAGAACTGTTAAATAAATATCCCAGTTTTATATGAACAAAGTTTTCGAATATAAATTTCAATAGTGAATGGTAATAAATTAAAGAATTTGATATTATTGAAGAAGAAGCCGAGGCGACTGAAGGACTATTGGAACCAAGTGCTATCCTGATGTAACGAAGCTACTAGTAGTGGTTCCTAGACATACCAAGATCAGACAAAGAAAGAACTATTAAACCACTCAGTTCTGGTTTAGGTAATAACCTTATGACTAATCACTAGTAAAAACCAAGAAATGTGGAGCTTGGAACATTCAGAAATAAAGATGTTTCTTCTAAACGAAATTTATAGGTCATTCAAAAAGCACGAATCACTACCTCTCAGAAAAACAGATAAACATTGTATCCATATACTTTTAAGTGTGTGTTTTTTTAATTAATTGTAGAACGCCCAGTATTTGAGTCCAATAAAGCTGACATACAGGACATACAAGAACCTATTTTATTTAATTTGAGATTAATATAACCCCTTTTTTGTAAATGAAACTTTGTCTTATGTCTTTGGAGTTTAGGACTCTTTTTTCCTTATTTAACATCACCAAAAATTGACTTCATGGATGTTCTTTTAATTTCTTATTTTATTTTATTACTTTTCTAAACCATCTCCCTTCTTCAACGTTTAAAACGAGGATTAAGCCTTCTATCAATTTGAGTTTAACCTAATCTAACTTTAAAAAATTCAAAATACACCTTGTGGTTATATTTAGGTTACAACTAAACAAATAATAGTTATAAGATATTAAGTAAATTCTCACCGAGGTAGGTCAACAAAGAATTTTATTTTAGTTACTTTTTATTTAATAATAACAATTATTATAAATATGTACACCGGTATACATATCACCGTGTCACAATATAAAGTAGCAAAATAAAAAGCTCATTTTCTTGCAATTTTCCATTTACTTCGCTCTATACAGTATTTGGTGTTTGACTATTATTTTTGTTTATTACAATTTTTCCTTTTTTTCTTGTTTACGTTTCTAAATTATAAAGTTGGTCTATAATCTCCGTTATATCCGTTTGTTTATAGTGCTTCAATGTTGCAAGGATCCTCTCTTATAATTTCATATTCCTCTTTAAGTAATCGATTTCTAGCTATGGGAAAGTTGGGTCAATGCCAAATTGGTGGATTTCAAAAATGTAGTCGCTCAGTTCGAATCCGACCGAGACATTAACTTTTATTAAATATATTTAATGAATAAATGTTTGTAAAAACTGTTTTAACAACAATTGGCAGTTTAATATAAAAAAATGTATTTAAACTTGATTATATAAATAAAAACGTATTTTATTAACGATTGAAAATTTGTACAAGATATATAAGAAGAGTGTGCTAATATAAGAAATCGGAAAAAACAGTTGAAAATGTAAATTTTAGAAAGATTAGTTATGACTGTGCTCTACTAACTTTGAACCAGACGAACTTTGAAGATGATTATTATAGTAATGTGAAGTAAGGTTTTTTAACTGTTCGTTTGGTTTTGCAGCCAATTATGTTTTTGTGTTTATATTAAAATTTATGCAACGGTGCACTATATTTATTATTGTAACGTTACTTTCATCATATACCTTCTTCTCTCTCTCTCTCTCTCTCTTTCTCTCTCTCACTCTCACTCTCTCTTCATTGCCATAACCTAACTATCAACTATCATAAGTTATGCCTACCTTCAACATTACTTCCACTATTATCCTTATAAAAATTCCCGCCTTTTAAAACAAAATCTCTTTCCACTGCTGCTGATAAACCAAGTATCAAAATTTGTTTTTTCACAGTAACTATCCAATCTCCTTAACAGCTATAGCAATTAAAAAAACCTACAACCATCATGAAAAATATTCAGCTAACAATCAGCTACAGTAGCATCATGTAATAATCTGTCAATTTTCTCTGCCTTGTTTTTTAATGATTCAATCTGATTTCGAACCGAGGCTGTATTATAATTATGGCGCTGATCAATCACAGATGTAGCATATGATATATATATATAAACTATTTTTACGCGTTTGTGTATGTATAATATTTATGTATTCCAATTTTGAGGTAGATTGTTTTATTTGAAAAAAACTAATAATCTGAGTCGAATTTGTCATAGTGACGGCAATTTTGGAAAATTATTTTCTTGTTTAATCTTTATAAGGAATATGTAGGACTGCGTAAACTTCTCGCGGAGCTAAAGTACGTTGTAAGATACAGGTTTTGCACTTACTTCCAGACTTTCTAAGGGTAATTAAACATGGTCAGTCTCAGGCTTGCTTTTGTGTTGAGATGGTTTAGGGAAGTTTTTTATTGTAACAGATTGAAATAATAACTCTTTCTACGATGAAAAAAATGAAAATTGGTTGTAGATAAAAAATAAACCTTCCCTAAAAAATGATTCAAAGCTGGATATTGCTGTATTTAAAATGACTGTTATTTCATAGATAAGACAGATATTTACTTGAATCTTCTAGCTTTATTTTTCCCAAAAGTAAAAGACAAACTGTCTTTACCAAGAAAGGTAGTACGTTATAAAAATGAAAGAAATAATTAAGGCGAATTTAATGTATTTATTGAACATATTTTGAGGTCTTTACAACTATACGCTTAATTAAACTTAGAAAGATATGTCATAATTCATATGGAAGATAGTTAACATGTTTTAAAAATATATGTTAAAAAAGAATGGTAAGTATTGTATAATAGTTTGTTTTTATGTTAAAGTAGACATAACTTACGGTATTTGCACACTCCAAATACTCTCCTCGACCACTTCAACCTCAGGCAATCGATGCAAGGATATATGTGCAGTACACATGCCTGAGTGTAACCCCTTGAATGTTCTCGATTCTAAGTGGACCTACTTTTGGTACTTCTGCTACACTGCAAACGTGAGCCAAGATTTGCGCATATAAGACAATATGTCCACGACGAAACTCCTTCACAGTAAAAAATGATCATATTGAGTAATAGAATTAAAGACTAAATAAATACTGACAAAAAAATTAAACGAAATTAGGTCAAGTTAACACAGTTCGAAACCCTTACGAAACCACTCCCATTCTTTAAAACAGTTATATATTTCTGACTATTAGGCATACGAAAGCACAGTTGTATGTATAAAATGCTATTTTACAAATTAATTGAGAAAAGTTATTACTTTTTGAGAAACATCTCTCTCTTTTTTAATTTTGCAATCATATAACCCTCTTTACAGAAAAAGTTAATATTTCCAGTACAATAGGTAACTTTTGCGTTTATAAAATTCTATTGTTTAGGGTGACGCAATGGAGGTTGTCAAAAAGTCTGTAATTCCCCTGAGCTTCAATGTTTTTTTTTTTTTTTTATTCTTAACCAAGTAGCTTATGAGTAATATAAATTAGTATCGTTTTAGGAAAACAGTTTTTCTTTTCAAAAAAGAATAATAACTTGCATTACTATTTTACAACTTTTTTATTACAACTATTTTAAAACAGTTTTTTATAGCATTATAAAAGCGTTAGGATCTTTCTTATTTCTTCAAATATTGTGTGAAGATATTGTTTAATTGTGTTCTTGTTCTCAATCGGTTAACATCTAACTAATTATGATGTAAATTAGGTATCGTGAAATCAACCGATGTTCTTAAAGTGAGATTACTTGTCAGCACCAGAGAAGTGAAGGGCGTATATCATAGTAATCAACTCATGCTAATTTAGTAATTAACATCGTCTCGGTTCAGATTTCATATTAGCTTTTATTAATATATTAAAAATAAGTTGTACAATATATATATATATATATATATATATATATATATATATATATATATATATATGTATATATATTGTAATATAGTTTTCTTGTAATATAGTTAATAAATTAAAAATATTTCATAAACAAGAATACTTTTAATATTTAATGAATAAATATATTCATTAAAAGTATTCTTGTTTTGAAATATTTTTAATTTATTAATTATATATATATATATATATATATATATATATATCGCAGTATGTTTTCTTGTGTATTAATAAAGAACAAAAGTCTAAATACAAATACAAGAATTATAATTGAATTTACAATTCAATTATAATTCTTGTATTTGTATTTAGACCTTTGTTCTTTATATATATATATATATATATATATATATATATATATATATATATATATATATATATATATATATATGCATTAAAATAGTAGCCATGCATTTATCTGGAGATTACAGCTAATAGAATAAAAGGTTTTTTGTATCATCGCCAAATAGTCGATAAAATTAATTGAGGCAATGTAGTTGCTAATTTCAATAGTCGCCACACTGGAATACCCTGTTTATAAACAGATGATTGTCACAAACTTGATTTTTCCGGACCTTTTTAAAACAAATGTCAAGTGGAGTCGATTAGACATTATCGTGTAGAGAGTGTCGTAAAGGTGCCACTCAAAGAAAGCCTGTTTAGCTGTTGACTACGGTGATTTCTTCTGATCCTTCTGACATCGCCTCAAGGACACCAGCAAACTTGAAGGTAACCTTATCCATTAAAGACTACGCCTTAAGATAAATCTTTTAAATTTATAACATACTAGGTAGCCCGGTGAACTTCTTACCTAAACTCAATTTAGTATTTTATTAGCGTGATTCTCCAAAAATCTGGTGTTTAACAATGACCCCATTTATAATATTAAATTCTGTTTGAACGCACGTGAGGAATATTACGTCGGTCCGAAGACGATTGTGTAGGTTACATAGGTTTTGTAATTGTTTCCCACGTAGGTTTACATGGGAATGTTATAAACAGATCTGGACGATGATATAAACATTAGTCATTTCATCTTTGGCTTATTCATGCATGTTCCGTTATCGTCCTGTTTAAGGTAGCCGACAGAATGACCATTTTCCCAATTCATTGGTATTCACATTGCTATTTTAACAGTTGCATCACATAAGTGAATGTGTTATTCTGAAAGCAACTTGGTTTCGATTAATCGAATATAGAGGTCGTTTAATTTCGATTTTCGTATACAAATAGAAAATATATTGATTTTTGAAGGTCACATAGCAACCAAAATTTGGAAAGAAATTAATGAAATGCCAAACAAATGACAATGTACACAGAATACTATGTTGAAAATAGCGAAAACCTGTGGGAGGCATAATTGTACAGAAATGGCTTTGGGAAGTGCCAAAAACCGTAACAGTAATGTAGTCAGCAATTTCCCAAAGTTTCATGGCGATCGTATCAGAGGCATAAGGCTCATACACACATACATACACACACACACAAACATACATTTATATATATATATATATATATATATATATATATATATAGATATATAGATAGATAGATAGATAGATAGATAGATAGATAGATAGATAGATAGATAGATAGATAGATAGGTAGATAGATTTATAGATAGATTGTAAGTATGCACACCGTCCACGGCCCGAAGAGGGTTATTTGTCAAAATTCCTTTAATGAAGGAGGAACATTCTAAATTCTATTTTAGGGAATAATTTACCAATTTAACCCTTCTACGGTGGTGTGTATCAAGAGACAAATTGTTAGAGAAAACGGACTATTAGATAAAGGGAAGAAAATATACCTGGACAAGACTTGGGTTGTGTCAGACCATTCGACCAACGATCGTCAGAGGTATATAAAAAGATAGTATTTCTAAGACATTCATATATTTCCCTGACAAGTATATATTTAACTGCTCAAAATTACTGAAAAAACGTTTTTCAGAGCACATTGACACAGGTTTATTCTGTTATATTCATCTATACTATAAAATAATCAATGAATTTCGGTGTTTCTAATTTAAGTAAAGTTATTAAACGTTTTGGGGAAAATAATTTTCGTCAGTAAAAGAATCTCATAAAGACAGATCAGTGCGATCAAAAACGTTTTTTGTACTAAGTCTTCCATGGAGTTACTTAAATTATAAATTCAGCAAGTCGTTAATGACTAATATGAACGCCAAAGTTTCCGCGTATCGTCACGGTCACTAAAATCCATGAGGATCTTTTATCCCATTTAGCAAACCCGAGAGCTGTTCCAACACTTACATATATTTGATACAGCCTTTAAGGCGTTAAATCGACTTCTAGTGGACACGTGTTTAGCCACCCTTTTAGCCAAGTCATCTCTAAAACCTTTTGTATACAAAGATCTCATCTTAGGATGTTAACGAGTCTCTTTAGATACACTTCTCTTATAGTTCCTTTATGAACCAACAACTTTACCACAAAGTTTCATTTATCACACAATTCCTTTAATAATTGTGATTCAATAATAATTATCCCTATAGTTCTTACAAGAGGGAATTTTCAAATTAAAACACACAAAGTTACATCACTGAATCTTGTGATATATGTAAGTTAAATATTTCAGTTTATTCAGTAAATCGTTTAAAAAAGTTTCTTAAAATTGTCAAAGTTGCTTGACTTGATTCTGTGAATACATCAAACCATCTTGATAATACATTATTTATGTACCACTTTTGCAAGCCTGTAGGAAACTGAATTGAGTATGTATTAACGTATGAGAGAAAGAAGTCTTAAAAAGTTAAAAATAAAACGTAACCCGAGAAAGCTTTAGTCATTGCAAACACTGTACTTGTATTTGATCGGAGACTTCGCGCCAGTCGGTTTCAAAGCCACTTGTCGTTAACAATGAAGAGATTAGGCGACAAGAATCGCTTCCCACTTAATTCTTTTTATTTCTCATATTAGACTTTAATATGTGCATTATTGAGCCATTCCGTTAGAATAGAACACGTTATGAAAAATGTAACTTTCGTTTCATTGCTTTCTTCTAGAAGAAGACTCTTTTGTAGGTAAAGTCTGTTCAATTCTATATTCAACTCTATTGTATCTCAAACATTAAAAATAAAAATGTAATTTACATTATTATGATGTAGGATGTGAAAATTTCGTGAGTGATGGTATAAAAGTTCCTCTGAAGTTTGCACTTTATTTTATACATGATAGAAAGTCTACGTTTAGTCCATAACTTGAAATACTAGAAGTTTCCATATACTGTCTGTATTGTTCTAATGCAATAATATTATACATACTTTGGGAATTGTTGCTGTCTATATAATACATTTGCATTGCACTAAATATTATAACTCTATTAAACCAAATATTGTGTGCATAAAGGGGGGTCTGCAGTTAGAATAACCATGTTAATAACAGTTGAATGACTAATTTACGACTTCTATGAAATTGAAATTTAATAACTTTAAATCAGGAAAGACATAAACTATGCTACATTTTACGTACCCTTATGACCTACCAGTCATTGATTTGAGCGGAATTAACTAAATCGTGTGAATTAATGGCAGCACTATATTAAAGCTTTTATCTATTCATGAGGACAATATGATAAATTTGGTTGTGTAAAGTACATTAATTCTGACTCTTTGAAACTATGCATATTCCAGTAAATGAATAATGAAGAGTAATTTTTTATAAAAATGGCATCACATTATTAAGTAAAAATGAATTTACTTTTAAACCATTAGCTAATTTTGTTCAATAACCCAGGCTAGGCTCGTCACAGAACAAAGATCAGCCTTTGTTCAACAAAAATACCCGGAGCTAACATTGACTGGGATATTAGGGTACATTAGTTACCAATGATAAGTTTACTGCCTCATATATATATATATATATATATATATATATATATATATATATATATATATATATATATATATGTATATATATAATTCCTAATATAACTAACATTCTATATTCAGGACTTATATAAAGTATTAATTTTAATTATTCTTAATGATTTCCTTATATTTCATTACGTTTAGCTAAACTATAATATCTTCATTTTCTGTAGCCTACTAGTACAATGTCGTCGTTTAAATTCTATATAGGATCATGGCTTGGTGTATTTTGTAGAACGTTTTGTATAAATTTCTTGTTTAAACAGACTTGTTCAAAGTTTTTACTTTCGTTTGGCGAATTTTCATATCAACATCCAGTCATATATATATATATATATATATATATATATATATATATATATATATATATATATATATATACAAAAGTCTATATATGTGTGTGTGTGTGTGTGTGTGTGTGTATGTGTGTGTGTGTGTGTGTGTGTGTGTGTGTGTGTGTGTGTGTGTGTGTGTGTATGTGTGTGTGTGTGTGTGTGTGTGTGTGTGTGTGTGTGTGTGTGTGTGTGTGTGTGTGTGTGTGTGTGTGTGTGTGTGTGTGTGTGTTTGTAGTTACATTAATATTTGCGTATAACCTAAATATTTATTTCGTGCTTTAGATCTATCATGATTTATGAAATTCGAGAGCAATGTTCAATTTTATATCAGATTTTTAACAAATCGAATTTGGCTATGAGTTGGGAAAAATGAAAACGAAAAATTGAAATATTATTTTCTGAATTTGTTATGAATTTGTCCTTTTACTAGCTGCATTTTTACTTACAATTGTTAAGTTCTAAATTTTGAGACATTTTTTAAAACATTATTCAATTTACTCGAATAAAAACTACTACTTTCAAATGTATCTCAGTATTATGATTTTTTTTTTAAAACTTATGTTGTCACGTGGTACAATGGAGGCTTTCTATTTAAATATATATTTTATTTGTAATGTTTTTCTGATACACCACTAATTAGTGGTATCATTGTTTTTTCTTTATATTCTGCTTTTTAGTTGATTTTCAAGATTGATTTTAATTTCCCTTTATAAGTCTGTAAATCGAATGTAATATTAGGAAAACCTTACCTCATACTTGCTAAATATATTTCGGGTATATTTTTAAAGGCATTATTTAGGCAACTTTTTTAGAGATCTAACCTGTGTAAACAAACAAGTATTTTGGTAAGTATACTTATGCATATTTTTTTAAAAATCGAATAGCTATTAGTAGGATTTGGTCATTTACAAAGAAATATTAATTTTAAAAAGGCCAACTATTTAACTATGGCTTTTAATACAAACTTTAGCAGTTGGCTTTTATTCCTTTTTAATTTTTATAATAATTCCATCTAGACTTTTAAAAGTAAAAGTAAGATGAAAGTTTCACTTAACTACTTAATTTTTTTTTAACTTCAACTATAATTAATTTATAATACGCCTTGTAGTTTTCTTATTATATTCCATGTATCCTTCAATGTGGAGAAAACAAATCTTTTCATGCTATGTTCTATTGAATAATGGAAGTAAAAATTTCATAATTTCAATCCTACAGTAATAACTGAATCTAATTGCTGATGGAAAACAATGCTATATTTAGACGTTAAAATATAACAGAATGACGTGGAAAGGAGGGGAGAAATATTGTATAACCAGTCGAATTGTGTGTACACCATTGAGATATTTTCTATACAAAGTGCCGTGAGGTTTGAAGTAATGAATTTCCTGCCATATCCAGTAATCGTAAAAAAGAGATAAAATCCCATTCGAAACGTATGGTTTGTGGTAGAGTGTGAGCGCGGCTGGTATTGAGGCAAGACAATGAAATATAAACCCTACTTCGCCCCGAGCTTCAGATTGCAAATGAGACCTAATGCAGGCGCCGTCTTATGTTTGTAGCTTGCATTCAATGATAAGACTTTATTTAGCTGTTTCGTAAGTTTGATGGCTTAAACAGTTTACAGGATTACGTCTTTATTATTTGTACATTTTGTTAGGATGGAAAGGACTAAATTTTATTTAAAAAAAGTTATTAATCATTTATTATTTATATTTAAAGGCTTTCATTACGTACATGTTTGAATAAGCCTAAACGTAAATCAATTGTAGTTACGCTTAAAGGAAACGCGTATAATAGGTGTAATAAATTAGTTTAATAGGTACATGCAATTAGCTCTTATTACACGCATTACCAGTTAGTTTTATCTCAAGAAATACATCACAATTTATAACAGTAAAGACGGACTAATGAAAACAAATTATCTAGTATTGCATTTATTTTATTTCTTGAAAAGAGCAATCTTGTTTTCTTATTAAATGTATAGTATAAGTCTTTATCCAAAACTTATGTAAAGTTTTTTTTTTTTATTTTGAATACGTTTAGGTGTTTTATCCCATCACATATGTATCGTTCAAGAACAGTTTTAACAAACTGAATTATGAAAACCATAAAAAAGAAATTAATACTAACAAATACTTAGCTCACATATATGGCTACAAAGACGATAAATGATAAAGAATGACACAAAACACGAAACAAAAACAGAACAAGAAAAGAAATTATCAAATTCAATACCTACACTAAACCTTAAAAAAGATCATTACAAAAAAATAAGAAAAATTAAAACAGAAATCTTGATAGCACATAAAATTAACCGTGTATAAAAATACAGCGTCAACAACACAAAAATATATCAATAACAGCCCACATTACAAAGCCATTAAACAACCCTTAGATAAAATGTTCATCAACGAAAAAGGGTCCAATTTCTAATTCATTATTTAAAACTTTAATACAATTACACCTACAACGTTTAACAGAATCATGTTAAAAATACTGTAACTTATCCTGATGAAAAAAAAAAATATTATTTTAAAACATTTTAATAATTATATTATATAATACGCAGACTTAAATTAATGAACTATCAGTTTTCAAAGAATTTAGGAAAGAGTAAAAATTGCCACATGTACTTAAAAATATCGCCAGAGTTATCAAATTGAGGTTATGCTACATATTAGATCATATCTATTATATATATATATATATATATATATGTATATATATATATATATATATATATATATATATATATACATATACATATACATATATATTATACATACATATATATATATATATATATACACATATATATTATACATATATATATATATATATATATATATATATATATATAAGATACCCAAAGTGTACATGTGTGTACATGAGAGAGCTCGTGTGTACGTGTACAGGCGTGCTTGTGTATGTGTGTGTGTGTGTGTGTGTGTGTGTGTGTGTGTGTGTGTGTGTGTGTGTGTGTGTGTATGTGTGTGTGTGTGTGTGTGTGTGTGTGTGTGTGTGTGTGTGTGTGTGTGTGTGTGTGTGTGTGTATGTGTGTGTGTGTGTGTGTGTGTGTGTGTGTGTGTGTGTGTGTGTGTGTGTGTGTGTGTGTGTGTGTGTGTGTGTGTGTGTGTGTGTGTGTTTGTGTGTGAGTGTGTGTGTGTGTGTGTGTTTGTGTGTGAGTGTGTGTGTATTTGTGTGTGTGTGTGTGTGTGTGTGTGTGTGTGTGTGTGTGTGTGTGTGTGTGTGTGTGTGTGTTTGTGTGTGTGTGTAAAACAGTGGTTTATATCGCACAATAGTTCTGAGTTTGTTTGATCGATATTTTTCGTATAATGTTAGGTTGTCACTAAACGGATTAACTTTCAACGATAATACTGCCATGAACGTTGGCGATAAGCTTTGAGCAGTATTGGAGTAAAATTTGTTCTTGTTAGAATCGTTATCGTAATAATGGATAACATATCAAAGTATTGAGGATTACTTACATTGAACATATATTATACATGAGCTTTCAAGTAGATGAGTTAACGAGCTCAAGGCTTTAGTAATGAGCAATGTACCTGGCAAAGAGCTAAAGACCTCCTAAGTAGGTACATTTTTGTTGGAATTAACTGTTTTTTTTTAATAAAAAAGATATAACACGAAATTATTCTACTAGATACACTTCATTTTATAAGTAAAACTGACCATACTAGTTCATATTTTCATTATTGAACGTGTATCTATTGTCTACTTTTAATAACAAACTATATCTGCAATAAGCTGAATTCACATCAAGCATTTTTTCATTTCAATCGTAACTCAACGGGGACAGAAACGGATGACTCTGGACGTCATTCAGGAATATAACCACCATCAGTTATGCGCCGGAAACAACAATACTATTAATCTTGACGTAGTTCCGTCCCTAGAGAAACTGAGCTCAAATTAACTCATTGTTCTCTGCTGTATAAAAGGTGACTATATTTACTTGTTCAAGGATTTTTGAAAAATAAAATCTTCAAATTTTTAAATGTTCTCTTCACAGTGCGCCTGATAAACGTATTAATACGATGATGCAATAATTAAATTACTAGCTTAATTACTATAGTAACTGTCTGTAATCGTATACTTAATAATATTGCAGTGCAATTGGTAACGTTATTATCCCATAAATATTAAACCTTATTACCTTGCACCACTTGCATATGTTGTTGAGAGCCTAGAAACTGTAAAACACTTGTGCTACTAATAATTGTAATCAAACTTCAATCATCATTTATTTGTGAAAAATACCAATATTTATAGCTAAAAATAAATATAAGTAAACAAAAAGCAATAACTAGACATATAGAATATTAACAAATGTTTATGACAGTAATATAAAGGCTATTATTACATGTTACTGCAAGTAACAATGCCAAAATAAATTGAGCCTAGATCATATGTTTATGGAAAATATCAATAATCGCACACAGTTAACAACAAATCTAATAAGTAATCAAACAGATAGAACTAGACATATAGAACATTAACAAATGTTTGTGACAGTAACACAAAGTCTATTATTACATGTTACTGCAAGTAAAAGTGCCAAAATAAATAGAGCATGGATCATATTATGTTTATGGAAAATATCAATAACCGCACACAGTTAACAACAAATCTAAATAAGTAATCAAACAGAAAGAACTAGACATATAGAACATTAACAAATGTTTGTGACAGTAACACAAAGTCTATTATTACATGTTACTGCAAGTAAAAGTGCCAGAATAAATAGAGCATAGATCATATGTTTATGGAAAATATCAATAGCCGCACACAGTTAACAACAAATCTAAATAAGTAATCAAACAGAAAGAACTAGACATACAGAACATTAACAAATGTTTGTGACAGTAACACAAAGTCTATTATTACATGTTACTGCAAGTAAAAGTGCCAGAATAAATAGAGCATAGATCATATGTTGTTGTAAAATATCAATAACTGCATACAGTTAACAAATCTAAATAAGTAAACTAACAGAAATAACTAGACATGTAGAATATTAGCAAATGTTTGTGACAGTAACAGAAAGTCTAATATTACATGTCACTTCAAGTAACAATGCTAGAGTAAATAGAGCATAGATCATATCTTTATGGAAAATATCAATTACCATACATAGATAACAATTATTCTATATTATTACGCAACTCTCAATAGTTGTACATACAGAATATTTAGAAAGTGTTTGTGACAATAACATTCAAGGAAATTATGTTATGTATGAACATATGCTTGAAAAATACCAATAACCGCACGTAAATAACAATAAATCTAAATAATTAAGAAATAGCAATAGCTCGAAATACAGTAGGGTATAATTAGCGAATGTTTGTGACAGTAACATACAAGACAGTTATTTTATGTCTGTAGGAAATAACAATACCGCAATAAATATAACTTTGAACATATGTTTGTGGAAAATAGCAATAAGCGCACGTAGATGTCTTTTCCTTAAATTGCATGACTATTAGTAGGAACTTTACATAAAATACAAATATTTTATTTGTGTGGTATGTACAAACAAACCTACATAACCAAAATATATTTTCGTGGGCGATTAGCCGAAATTAACTAGAACCACCAAAGTTATGTCAGTAATAAACGATAATTACAATACACAAAAAACACGTGTTTCACAAGTGGTAAAATACATGTTCTACAATTTTTGAGTATGTCTAAGTAGTAACATCCGTACATACTCAAACCTAAACGTATGTACGTGAAAAGAACTAATAGTTTATACCCCTTACTCGTGTATGACAAGTAGTGATATACGTACTTAGTTGTTAGAGAGAGAGAGAGAGAGAGAGAGAAGGGGTGTTAGAGAGGCTGTCTATACTAAGAGCTTCAAGGAAGCCTGTAATGTCATTTCGCAAAGCTAAGTGTTTTAAAAAGTAAAGTGCAATAAATTTTGAATTATAAATATTGAACAACAGTTACAAATTTTTGTTTTGTCGTTTCTCACTATGTTATCTTATAAGATATTTATAAAAAAAAACTAATATATATATATATATATATATATATATATATATATATATATATATATACTGCGCTATACAATTTTTAAATTAAATTTTATATACACAAACTTTAAATTGCTATATATATGGCAATTTAAAATTTGTTAACGTATTTCCATCGACGAGTACTAAATATTTAAACCGTTATATTTTGAGCCACAAAAATTTGAATCAAAGGTTTTATTCTAGCAATGTTCTCTGACATTCAGAATTTTTTAATTGAAAGGTGTAGGCAAATCCACCACAGGAATGTTAATGTGTGTATATAATCACTCCTATAAAATATTCTAAGTATGTACATAGAGAATTTCAAGGTTTTAACGAAATAACGAATCTATTGTAAAATGATTAGTCCTATATAAACTTTTTATTTCTTTAAATTAAAGTCCCAGATTATTTAAGTTGCATAGTTTGAATAATTTTAAAAACTCAAGTTTAATTGAATATTTCCCGATGTGATATTTTGAAGACTTTGTACTAACTTTGTATAACAACTTCAAACGATTATTGGAAAAGTTTTGAACATTAATCTGTCAGTCACAAATTTCAATTTAGGTCGAAAGTGTTTGCGTTATTACACAATGTACGTTTATAAATCCTTATGTAGTATTATATGGTATTGTTTCATAAGCAGCTTACAGGTTATCGGTTACAGTAGGATAGGATTGCAACAAAATGTGTTTCACTGATAAACACTTCAATACATTCCCAAAACAATACTAGCCTTAAAATTTATTTGCGTGGTAAAACAAAATTTTACAAATTTAAGACAATTATATAGTAAACAAATAAAAACTGAATTAATTTAAAACATTTTTATAAATTTTTCATTTACAACATTCACAGTTCTTCATTTCCTCTAACCTAAACCTGTGCAGAGAAATCTGTTAATGTATCTTGCGAAGTCAAGCGAAAACACCACAATTGATTTGTATTCAAAAATTAACATTTATTTTAAAAATTATTACAACTATGTATTAATATTGCAATGAATAAAAACACATTAGGACTATATATGATTTTATTTATTCACAATTTTTAATGAGTTAACAAGGTAATCATATTCAGAGACCTTATATTCAACGTACTTTGCGCGTGAGCTTTGTGGACAAAAGCCCCGGCTGCCTGGTGGGGACGTCAGAGATTAACGGCCTCGCCCCCCTTTTGTGCTTATTGCAGGACTTGAAGCGTAAGTGCAGACACGCGTATTTCAATACGTCAATGTTTAATTCCATAACAAAATTAATATTTTATCTTATACACTCATGTATCCATGTACTTAAATTACATAAATACACTAATTTTATGTAGGCCTAATCATTGATAATATCTTGGAGAACTCTCAACAGAGAAAACACAATGACAGTTGAATATACAAAATAAAAATTTAACTTTGAAGTAACATTGACAGCAAAAAACAAATTTAGCAATTAGAAATTATCAGAAAACAACTCCAACTGATTTAACATCAGAGAAGCAACTCGTCATATTTATAATAACATTCACTCCAAATTTAACGAACAGCCGATTTTTTACTTTTATTGTTAATTACTTTATTTTTAATTTTGGACTATTATTAATTTATCAAAACCTTTAACCAAATTATACAGAAAACCCTTTCGGAAGTGTCAAAATGGAGGGGTAGGTTGTGCATTACTCCATACATTATTGGATTTGGTTTGACCATGTTCAACATTGATGAATACAAAGACGATGTTTCAACCCGTCGCTGTCATTGTCGATGTATTACCAAATTCTGATTTAGCCAGTCATAGAAGTACGATTGTACTCGTAAATCCCAACCCGCAGACTCAGATCTCCGTGCCTAGGATTCCATCAATGAAGCGCTTAATATGTTTACCTCAAGAAGGTTTACCTTAATATGTAAACCAAGAAGAATTATCTATTACGTATAAGATTGATTAGTATGCATTCTATTATAAAATGAAGAGTCTATGTGCGAAGAATCGAATATATATTAGATAGATATTAGAGATAATGGTAATGAATCCTTACTTAAAAAGTACTCTGAATAGTTACATGGAACACCCATCCTAAAAACCCCTCAATTAACGCTATTTTTTTAACCTGATCAAGTAATAGAAAATGTTAATAGAAAATATAATTAATAAGTAGTACTTAAAACTCTCCGTTATGGTGATAAATGAACACAATTTTCTATTTGGAAAGAAATCCTCCTATTAAAATGATAAGTGTAATAAAAATCAAAATGTATTTTTTCATTAAAGCTAAACATAATGGTATTACGTAAGCAATTAGTTAAACTCCAAAAATCTTAAAATGAAACTTCTACTGATTATTTGAGTTGTATGCTAGTGAAGGTTAACAAATTCAACGAAATACTGAAAAATATTTTAACTGTATTACCTTTTAATGTCTCTAATTACTGCAAAATTAGATGTTTATGGTTAGATTATTGTAGAGTAAATGCTACGTCATATGAGATTACAATTTCATACGTCATATTGTATAGTATTATTAAATTAATAATAATAAACCAATTAAACCAATTATTATTATTATTAAACATAAATTTATTTGAAAATAAAAATTTTGAACTTTTAAAAACAATTCATTCCGTCAATTATATTTTGAATTAGAATAATTAACTATCAAATAGTCTTGGTAGCCATGTGACAAGATTATCAGCTGAATAGTTCTCAGAATACTCCGTCAGGAATCAGCTGAGTGCGCTCTATCTGCCCTATATTACTAGGAGTGAATGAAAACCGCGATGAGCATGCAATGTTTCTTGAAGCCGACTACGAATCACAAAGTTTGTGAAGTACGTAACAGACGGAATATAGCCTACATGGAAATATCCCCTCCACACACTATTTCCTGGACTAAAGAATGAATCCTGAATCTATAGTTTCCATGAGACAACCTCCTGGGAATCCCATTCCAACCCTCTCAAAGGAATTCCTAAAATAGAATCCAAAGCACTTAAATTAACTAATATTATCTATAATTTATGTATATCCAGCAACTTCATTAGAGCGTTATTGGCCGTTTATTGCAATTCGAGTGTGATTGTTTCTTGTTTTTCCATTAATCTTCTCTTTTTCTTCTCCATAATTTATATAATTGAAAAATCTATTAAAAATATTTCTAAATACTGTAACCCTTTAACAAAAAGATATCTTCAATAGAATTTAGCCATGATATACTCGTATAAACCATATCATAGAAGATATTCTGTCCCTTTCTAAACTATGTCATCCAAAGTAAAACTTAATATACAAGTAGTGAACTAATGGAAGTCATCACCTCTACAAACTATCTGACAACATAAAATGTCAACATCTCTACAAGGAATGGACAACGCAGAATATTTATACCCCTATATACTCTTCAATGAGATGTCAACAACCCCATAAACTAGTCGACAGCAAAACCATTACAAAAAAATCTGAAACACTAGATATCAAAATTTCTACAATGGAGATAAAACAAGAGATATCAACACCTCTCAAAACTATCCGACATGAGATGTCAAAATCTCTAAAAGGGACCTGACAGCAGATATTAACACTTCTACAATGGAGCTGAAACAAGAGATATCAACACCTCTCAAAACTATCTAACATGAGATGTCAAAATCGATAAATAGGCGTTGAAACATGGCATGAAAACACCTTTACAATATATCAACATAGTATGTTAAAACTAAGGATGGTCCAGTTCCTACAATTATCGGTTCTAAAATTTTTCTTCCTATTCTCGATTTTTAAGACGATTCTCGACACATTCAAGTTATACACGGATACATGATATTCTCTAATAATGAATCTAGTTAACATTTTTTAAACGAAACCTTTTAAAGTTCAGTTTTTATGTTCACGTTGAACACGAGACATTCATCCTTGATTTATGAACATAAACTTCTGAAAGCATGACGAAAATATCGGATAAAGGTTTGCACTACTTTATAAGCGTTGAAAAAATACTTGAGTCTATGTTGATTGTCTGTTAAAACAAAACAAAAATTACACTACACTCCTTACCATTACACTCAAACCCCTTAAACAGCTCGCTGAACGACAATTCAAAACCTCAGTAGAATGTAATCGCGGCTGTTGCACCACTTATTGTACAGTTTGTTTGGTATCAAAAAGTATCGAAATACAAATATTTGACATCAATGTCATATCAAACTATAAGGCTATTAGTACAGATTTTTCTCTTTGTCGATTGTGTAATTATTCCCTACTAAATGTGAAATAAGCGTGTATTACAGAATTAATTATCAAACAATTAATGCTACGATTTAAGGTTTTATGTATTTGTAGCAACCAGCCTATACGTCGATGCAAAATATATCGAAAACTTGTCTTTGTGCGAAGCCGATAACACGGATGCTATATTCGTTTTAGTAATTTTAGCATATTAATAATAATGCCAATGAAACGACGTCAGGATATATACGATGTGTATATCCCTTCCCATTAGGAATTACAACTTATTTATATAACACGCAGCCTCGATTACCTACCCCTTAGCCTCGTTCACGTATAATATATTATGTGTAAAAGAACAAAAATCTGAATCGGCATTTTAATCAATGGAGAATCGATTCAAGCGATCGCTCGATACCATTAGATTCAACAATTCCTGGAATCGGAATCGCCCCATCTCTATTCAAAGGAGCTGAAACTCAACATATCGCCGTCATTTATAGGTCTCGCTGGACATTCTGCTCCAAATCTGGACAAAGGAGGATGTAGCTCCCACCAGATTCACTCACGAGCAAGTCAATAAATAGATCAATGTGAACTGAGTGAACTAAACACGTACTATAATTTCGTTTTTATTGCTGTTCACCATGTGTGTACAATTTCAATTACTGTTTAACAGGTATTGTTATGTAGTGTAGTATTATGTTTAGATCTTGTATAATACTTGAATTTTATAGTACATTACGTTCGGTGAATCTTATTAATCACTTAAACAATAGTTTATGACTATCCGAACTTTGAATTTAGTAAATTTGTTAAAACTTACTGAGACAGAACGTTTTCGATCGCTATGTGCCGATCTTCATCAGTTTCTTCTGCTTGGAGATGTTGGGTCAAGCGGTGACGGTTTTAAAGGTAAGTTTTCGATAGTATCGAAGAGTATGTGTGATTTGTATTGTGTTTGTCCGTTTAATATGTTTGTACTTTGTGTTTTTGTGTGTCTGTAAATTTCATTTTGTTCTAGTGTGTTGAGATGTGGTCCTTTTTTGTTGATGTGTAGGATTTCTAGGTTATGGTAAATGTCTGTGTATTTGTGTCCTGTATCTTTTATGTGGTTGTAAAATGTTGAGTTTGTGTTCTGTTTGTGTTCTTCGACTCTTTCTTTAAAGCTGCAACCTGTTTGTCCAATGTAGAATTTGTTACGTTCGTCGCAGTTCAATTTGTATACGCCTGGTGCTTGTAGTTTATCCTTGTTGTTGGTGTTGTGTTGTATTTTGTATTGTAACTTGTTACTAGTTTTGTATGCTATTTTGTATCCTATTTTTTTATATTTGCGGGCTATTTTGTTTGTTGTTCTGTTTATGAATGGTAATGAATGTTTTCCGTTTCTGTAGTGTTAATTTTAGTGTTGTTTTGTATTTTTTACCATAGTTTGTCTATTATTGTGGTGTTGTATCCATTTGTGTATGCTAAATATTTAATTGTGTCTAGTTCTTTGTATATGTTTTCTGTGGTCATGGAACTTCTTTAAGTCTATGGAGCATGGATCTGAAGGCAGCATGTGTGTGTTGGATAGGGTGGTTTGAGTTGTGGATAAGTGTGTCTGTTGTTATGGGTTTCCGGTAAATGTTGAAGCTGTGTTTTTGTGTGTGGCTTTTTGTTATGGTTAGGTCAAGAAACTTTAGGGATCGGTTTGTTTCAATTTCTGAAGTGAAGTGGAGTTTTTGGTGTATTTATTAGTGTAGATCAGGAGTTTTTCGTATTGACGGGAGTTTCCTCTGTGTATTAAACTATTGTTTAAGTGATTAAAAAGTAATTAGTTGATAATGTAACCCCTATTAGCAGTTACTTTTAAGTGACTTTGTAGCTATTCATGAAAAAAAGCTCTCGACGAGGGTGTTTGAAGTGTTAGGATATCCTTAACAGAAAATATTATGCCTAATTTCTCTGATTTTGAAAAACTCACGTATATTTAGATTTCCTTTTAAAACTCTAATAGCAAACGCTTTTTCCCAAATCAATAAAAATATTACCTCATCACACTTCAACTGTCTTCTTCAAATTCTGAGGTCAAAGTCTGAGTTCTGGCTCGAAGGCCAGTAGGAAGAAGAAGCTTTCATATACTGTTATTATTTACATTATAGGTAAAAGATTATAGATGCTATTAGGTAATAACTTGAAAAATCTCTTGGTGAAATCGTACCTTCAAGAAATGATTTATTTACACATAATTACTTGCACATAATTATTTTTATTTATGTTGCGAGTAATGAAGTGTTAAATAATGAACGATTATTAGAACCAGTTAAATCAATCAGTTAGAAACAGTTTAGTGGTGATTGGATATTGCGTAGTCAGCATGTTGAGAAAGTCAAATAAATAATTGTATTGCTGTTCAATGAGTTGTGTTAAATATACGAATGTGTCACCCACCTCATCCTCTCGCAGCCAGACACAAACAAGAATCCAAACCCACATCTGCAACTTGCTAGTCACAATGTTTAGCTTTCTTAAATTTCTCTTACTTTACTTTTTTTCATTTATTATTTTTAAATTTATACTTTCAGCTCTCTTTTTCAGTTTATTTATTTTCATTTAGAAAGTTTTTTTTGAAAACTGATACCAAGATAACTTCGTGTGCGATATAAATTTAAGAAATTAAAAACTTTGTTTCAATAATAAATTTAAAATAATATTTATTAATTATAAATAATTTCAAAACAGCTCCTTAATTTACAAAGCAAGCTTATCCAGTTCCAGTATTATTTAATGTTCAAAAGTTTCAAACGACAAGTTAGAAATTTCCTATTTTATTTGTACCACTTTTATTTATATTTGTCATGAAAGATACTTTAATAGGTTGCTAATTAGTTTTGGTCTTCTTTTGAAAAAAAAAGAATTTACGTTCATTAGAATATATACAGCTTTAAGTGACACTGAATGAGGTTCCCGTTAGTTTCGGGAGATGTGACCCATCGCCAATTCGAACCGCAACTTGGGTTTGGTGACAAGGAATTTGTATCAAAGTAGAGTAGTTTGGTGTAGGATTCTATCTCTCTTTACAATCAGACATAAAAGACTTTCCCCGCCCAACTATATTCATTTATACCAATTCAATGTCAACCAACGTAAGTTACTTTGCGAAATTGAAAAAAATTTCGAAATAGCTTTCCTAAAATTAAAGTAAATAATATTTAGGCGAGTCTGACTGACAGATCCTTTTGAAAGACAAATTTGTGATGTTTCTTAAATTTCTGTTTTAATTCAAAGTGAGACATTTTACCAAATAAGTCTTATACCTTTTATTATATCAATTAAATTTCCCATCAGCAATAGGTACCGCAAGACTAAAGTTTTGAAATTTCTTAGATAATTTGCAGTAGAAGAAACAAGTTAAAACAATTTGGGGATGTTACAAAACCGCATAAAAAGATATGGACGTTACAAGTATTTAGCATGGTAATGGGTCAAAATAACAGTTGTAATAAAAATATTAACTATTTTTACATTAGTATGATTTATGTAGATCGTAATGAAATGCTGTTCCGCGCGGTTTTTTAGTTTAAAAATTGACTTCCGCACGCAGATAAGCAACACAGAATATTTATTTCAACTTCAAAAACAAATATAGTTTTTGAAGTGAAAATGTCTTTGGACGCGTCTGACACCTTTTATCACGGAGAAAAATCGTTCAGTTAGCGACATCAGAGATTTAAACGCGTCAGATGTCGATGTCGCTTAAATTAAGTGACAATAAATGATTTTATATAACAGCCTTTCTTATGTTGTTTGTTACTTTCTATTACAGTTGTTTCAGCGCTTAGGATATGTCACTTTAATTATTGTACATTATTAAATTAAATGTTACTATTCAATGTTTGTTATGAGTTTAAACTATAATTATTATATAATCTTACTAAAATCACTTCAATATAAAGATGATGAATTATATATTTTACTCCAATTTACGATACAAAAACTTGCTTTGGGTGTGTCAGTTTTTTAAACAATCAACTTCAATTGAGTCGAATAAATCAAACTTCTATTCAACAATATTCTATCGTCCATAGAAACATTTTCTAATAAATAGATTCTTCTATAACTACATTAACTTCCGTTTGATAAAAAATATATTAAATACATTCTTCATTCAATTTTGCACTTCTGTATACGAACCTCCAACACTTTTTCTTATAGAAAATTATAATAATAATTTTATTTAGCACTAATTTTCTATTGAAATGTTATAATAAAATCTAATAAGACAATATTTAGAAATATAATAGAAAGTATGAGACTAATATAACCCAACTTTAATATTGTTAAAAATAATACCAAAATGTAGCATTCTCCCAATCTAATACTGCCTTAATCTATAGAACAAGAATATTTAGGAAGGAACTGTATACTTTTCAAGATACCTCTAAAATATACTTTTAAGACTGGAAAAATAATTTATACTTTATTAAATTGTAATTATTATTTCTCATTAAATATTTAGACAACTATAAATTTAAAAACTCAAACACCCAAAGCTATGAAAAGTTATGATAAAATTTACAAAAACCTTTACCGTCATTTTGGTACATACTTGATGAAAAGTTTTAATACTATGCTACAGTTAAAAACATAACCCAAACAATAATACAATGACGTAGTAACAAATAATTATATAGTAAAGAAATATATATAACAAAACATAAGTTTAAAGTAGAGTAATGGATATGAAAGTTTGCTTTAAGAATTTGGTATTGTAAACAGTTAAGAAATTTTTTAATTAATTCTTTCAAAATACGAGTTCCCATATTGCCTATATATATAAAGACTAATTAAAGTAGCTAAATTGCTATCTACATTCCACAGTAATAAAAAAGAAAAAAAACTCGTACAAAACAATATTATAAAACCATCATTTGGTTCTCGATAAATTGGACCGATTTTAAAGAGACTAGATTAAAAGTAAACACACTGGACATCAACTCTTAAAATGAATCGTAGCGTCATCAATACAAATTCGAAAAGAAAAAAAGAATGTAAAACTTGGAATTGATTCAGAAATTTTTAATTGCGAGGGTTTTCTAAAACAGTATTTTCAGGATTCTGGTACTGAGAATAACGCGACGCCCAATAAAACATGAACAACCAAAAACTTTCATAAATACTAAGAGTTATTTCTGTTGTTAAAATTATAAATATTATAACTAGGGCATTTAAATCATCGATAAAATTTTTAATGATTTTTTTAACAATTTTGACACATCATACGAGAGAAATCTGAGTTGGTAAACGCATAGAAATATTCAATCTAACATTTGAATATCTTGGATTATTTATTATTGAAATATGAACCTTCGATAATAAATATTTGCTTGAAATTAAAATTTGGTGAAAATATGTCACGAGTTCCGACGACAAAATTTGGCATCCATAATTTCTGCGACATCTGGCTGTCAAAGAGCAACTTTAAAAACCATTTTGGTACGAGGGCGAGACAGAGCGGAGAGTTCATTGTAATCAATATCTACAGTGAGTAGTAGATTCGAATGGGACTTTGAAGACGTTATTAGAGGATTGAAGAGCTCCAAAGATGCTTTTAGAGGTTCCTACTGATACTCAAAACAATGTGTTGGATAAACTGTATATATTCATATTCTATATTAAATAAACCTACCTCAGAAGAAATTTTTTAATTTCTGTTATCGCGTAAAATATAGTTTGTTCTTTAGAATAAATTTAACTGGTTGATCCAAAATTAATTTATTATAATTGAAGATATATTGGATGGGAATAAATTATCGGACGTTTTTCATATTTCACCAAATAATACATCTGTAAAAAAGAAGTAAAAACACAGATTATTTTTAGGTTTCAATTACTTCAAATTTATACATTCAAGACCCGTTCTCGTAGGTTTCTTTGTTCCAATAAATAAATCTCTTTCTCTTGTAGGAGATTTAAATGTCTTTGTTTCAGATATTCCGTTTAAACTGTTTCTTGAGAATGTTGTGTAAGATATTTTTAATTGTGTTTAGTTAAGCTGGTGATTATTTTATGCTTTCTGTATGAGATGTAAAATATTTGTATGTACTTTCTACCATAAATATATAGAATATTTCTTACTATATAGCATGGAATGTGTGCTGATGCTATACATGTTTTGCTTCATTACAAACACGTACACTAAATAAATAAAAGTACATAAAAACTATGAAAATACACACATCCTGCTCTTTAACAGAAATAAATATCCACTGAGCCTAAACATTTTCGCTTCAATATGAACGGTAAAGTGTATACTGAAAACAAAAATTAAATGTGTTAATATTTTATTAGGGTTTACTCTAATATGTCCATAGATATAATGACCATAAAAATAATGTTGATCATAGTGTTGTTGCTTTATTATGTCTAAGAACACACGATTCAAGAACATTTAAACTATAATTTGGACACATAACCTAATCATTATTACCATACACGATCAAATGTGCATTGTTAATATCACTTTTCGTCTTACAATGTAGAAAAAAGGGTAAAATAACAAACAAATATGAATTGAGTACATATTTTGTTTTTCATCACGAATATTAGGCCTACACCTCCTCTGGCTAGTAAAAACTCAATTGTAGTTCATGCCCCAGTCTCTACATACGCAAAGGGAATGGCCATTTAGTACACGTTACCAAGAACACTTTAAAGCATTCACAAGCTTAGCTCAAACTGCTGACACTTCATACCCACCTATCACGACTACACAAACATAACATCAAACCTAGAAACTTTGCCAAATCTAAATAAAAATATTGAAGTTAACAAACCTAATTAGTTCGAAATATACAAACATTACAAATCATACCCAAAACAATATTTACAACTTGTTTCATTACGTCTCCTACAGAATGACATTACTGCATAAAAACACTCTTACAAATACCTGATATATTTTTCTTGACTTATCCTTAAAACCTAAGAGATCGTTAACGATTCCAGTTGTAAAAGGAAGAACTGGATCCGGAAGAACTGGAGATTTTCGATTGAGTTGATTAAAACGTAAGTGATACTATAGGCAAGTGTTTTCTATATAACTTAAAATCTTGCAATAATTTCAAGGTCTTCAAACAAACCTTAATTTCCATTTTCATAAACTACAATTCTATAGATAAATACTAACTTCAAATAAATACAAGACCTAATAAATATTCAACCTAAATACAAAACCTTCTTTGAAAGCTCGGTTGAACTTTATAAAATGTAGCTACAATTCTGTCGTAGATATTAGCTCGTCCTTAGTTTTATTTCTCAAATTTGCGGCAATGGCCAAACTAATTTACATACATTGGCATGTTTACTTACATGTTTATTTATTAACACATATTTTATCCGTACATTTATTAACCCCTCTAAGGTTTCTGTAAACTCGTTTTACATGGAAACTACCAAGAATTTTTATTATTTGAATTTCCTTGCAAGAGTTTGAAATTATCATAAAATTTGTTTAAAAAACTGTCAATTTAAAGTAATTCTTACAGTCTATAAAATATTAAAAAGAAACTTTATATCCGTTTTAGAGGGTGTCTTAACTCTAAAAACCCCTCGCTGCCCCCTGCCTTTACTTCCAATGAAGCTTCTTTTAATTTCCTAATTATGAAACAGCTGACGCAATGCGCCTAGCCCAACAAACATTGTAATCACATTTTTAGATGTAATCCTGTATTTAATGCGGCATTAAAGTGAATCTTATTTATTATTTAGTCCTTAGAAAACTGAGATGATATAATTTGTTTTTATGGTTTTCAATAGAAAAATGTTACGATCAATTCGAAGAAAACTAACTTTAGTTTTTCAATTAATATTATTATTATTTTTTAAGACATATTTAGATTTTTTTTTAAATTTAAGGAGTTTAACCTTTGTTTTCCTTAAACCTTTGTTTTAACCTTAAATAGAAATATATAGCTCTTAACGGCTTTCTCAATGCCTTCTATTAGCTTACTCTCGAATGATATACAGAGTGTTTATATCACCCCCACTACTTATTCAATAGAGTGAGTATATTTTGTATAAACTGTCAATCGTTAATACATACTTCAAATACATTTATTTTAACCTATAGTGGATTACAATTGATGTTAATACAGTTTTTATGAAATATTTCTTCAATAATTAAATTATAAAAATGTGGAGTCTAGGTCGGATTGGAACTGAGTATCTTCATGTTCGAAGTCGAACGCTTTGGCACTGAGTCAACTTTCCCATAGATAGAAATGTATTTGTCTTTTATGTCTATGAAATTGTCTTTTGACCCCATATGGTTATCGTCGGAGCCTTAAATTGTTGCCGTGGTTACCACTCAATATCGTAAATAATGCTCTATGATTAAAAATGAATGAAAAGGATAAAATTTAAAAAAGATAGAATAATGGTATCGAACCTTGCTTCACAAACGGACAATGTGAAAAGAAAGCGAAAATAAAATACAACACAATCCTAGCGACGAAAAAAAGAATGCGTATAAATAATAACAAACAAAAATAATAGCCAACACCATACATAGAAATGAAAATGGAAAATTGCAAGGAAATTCGAGTCCTATTTTGCCACTTAATATTGTTATTCTGTTATAGGCCTATGCATATACACATTTATAGTAATTGTTATTATACAAAAGAATCTAAAATTATAATTTTAATTAAAAAGAAACTAAAATAATTTTTTTCTTTGTTTATTTATGTATAAATTGGCTTTTTTAAATTATATTACTCGTTTGATTGATGTTTAATTTTTCATAAAGGACACGTGCCTTTACACATCCAACGTGTTTCCAAATTAAACTTGGAAATCATTTTAAAAAGAGACCATTTTAAATAACTGCTTAAAATATACTGAAGTTTGTATTATTAGTATCGGAAATTCAATGTTGACTAACAACAATATTTTATAATACATAAAGTTTTGACAACTTAGGGAGAGTGGGCGAAGGCTAGGCTAGGGTAGGCAGTAGGCAGTCACCGGGACCCAGACAGTCTTGTGATTAATGGCAGTTCCTTGTTTTGTGCTTACTGCATCTGGCATCAACCAACCACGTTATTGGTACCTCGTACCTTGTGAAATGCAGACATCATTTGTGATTGATGGTTGTACAAGAGCTCATCCGTTTCTAAATATAACGGCAGTTCCTTATTACGGAACGCTAAAAGTGTAGTTTGGATTATTTCGGGGCATGTGTACGCTCGAAACTTTACATCAAAAGTTGAGCTTCGTTGGGTATTGCTGGCATTAAATGAGTTTAATAATCAATAAATTAATTGTTCATGTTTGTTGAAAGTTTTAATAAGATTTATTTAACAATATTTTTAAAATATCAACTCAAAATTATATATTCATGTAAAAATAATATGAAAAGGAAATATCAAATCAGACCCGTTATAAGACTATAAACTATCGTAGTGATAGTAGCCCTAAAACGTAATGATAAGTATTTGGAATAATTTAATTTAAAATAATTACAAACATATTATAAACATGATTCTAAGAACATCACATTCAATACGCATTCTCTTATCTCCGATGTACAAGAGATGGTATTTATCTACAAGCAAGTTCATGCGAGACGTTTATTGGAAACATCTTTATTAGCGTCTTAGGAAAACTATATCAATAAATTATATACAAATATATTATACCATATAAAAAATAAAAGAATATACAATTTTATAAATAATATATGATGTACCAATATAATAAAAATTAAAAAATCATGAAAAGATACAAAATTATAATTCTCCTCATATGTCAAAGCTGTCATAATCAGTGAGTTTATTCTCACAAATTCCTAAATATAACTATGTCTTAGAGTTTAGAGCTCGTTCAGGTATACTCCCTGATAATAGTAAATTTCACTGATATTCGTATGAGAAAATATAATACCGATTTTATAATCTCGTTTATTTATTCAATTATTTGATGTTCGTCAACAAATTACTTAGACCATTCCTTATGAGCTATGCTGTCATTTTGGTACAAATATTGTTGCAGTAAAATTTTATTCAATGAAATGATGAATGCAATATATGGATGAAATCAATTACAGCAGACGGGATATTATAGCCATAGATATGCATCGCTGTACCGCATCCTCACCAGTGACTAGGACCAGAATAAAGGTTTTGCTATACCGTTGTGAATTTTAAATGAAATGATTATTTTCCCCTTCAAATTTAATCATTTAAAATTACAATGAAAATATTGGAAAGCACCCCAATGCCAAAAAAAATAATCAAAAATAACAAATAAAACAATTTACTTTTAAACTCTTATGTACATTTCGATGACCATGTCATTATCATCAGAGGGTCTTATTACAAAATTACAATCTAGCAATCAAGAAGTTACAAACTAGAATAATACCAATTGTTCTCTGCGGTCGCAATATTTAAAATTGTTTTTTTTAATTACTGTTATAATAAATAAACCACGTTTTTAGAAACAAAATGTTAAAATTTAAACACAAATGATGATTTTTCAAAAATGTTAATTTTTTATAGTTTATTAACTCATTTTAAAGGTATAAAATTTTTATTTCTAATTAGAGTATGTTCCTGCTATAAAACAATTTTTCATTTTCAAAATTATATTCACTTGTTTTGGTCACTTTTAACTGGTTAAAAAATAATGTATTATTAACCTACTATCTCTTAACTCTCTCTCTCTCTCTCTCTCTCTCTCTCTCTCTCTCTCTCTCTATAAATATATATATCTTTCTCTTACGCACATACACACACACACCCTCTACTCTCTCTCTCTCTCTCTCTCTTTCTCTCTCTCTCTCTCTCTCTCTCTCTCTACCTATCTATCTATCTATCTATCTATCTATCTATCTATCTCTCAGACACACACACACACCCAACGTGTAAAACTAAAGTGTTTCTACATTTCAAGATTCTTATTAGACAGGTTTTATAAAAACTTCCATAGAACATAGAAATATCTCGTGTGTGGTTTTGCTGATAATATTATGTTTGTGTAGAAAGTTGCACGTGGAGGAATGTAGACGTCGCAGAACCCGGAAACTGTTCATCCCATAGAATGGCAATAGGTCTGATTCTGAAGCTGCCTAAATGGATCGTCTTAGCCCAATGTCTGTCTTTCGCCAACATAGTCTCCAGTTCATCTGTAATACATTCTGGTAAGACTCGCAGTTTAAATAAAGTAGTTTTATACAAAATAATTTATAAATATTTTATACAAAATTTACAAAATATAGAACTATATAACGTTTGTAAAACATTCTGATAGATTTTCAAATTAAATTAAATACTATTATATAAACATATATACTACGATCGTAAATATATTAAGTTTTTTAATTCAATTTAGTTCTTCCTGGGATACCTTACAGTTACATAAAGGTTTTATAATAATCAAAACTTATTTTGGTAAGCCTCACATCATAGTTAAATATTAATACATGCAGTTATAATACAATAATATAAAAACATGCCGTATTTTTGTTGTAGGCTTACATCTTGAGTTTGTTTATATAAATTACTACTTTTGCTGTCACCAAAAAAGAAACACTACCTACTGATATTTTTCAGCAGACGCTGAAATGCTGTTTAATGCTGTGAATTATCGATACGATAATGCACTGACCTAGTGCGAAACGTATCTGCTGAAAAATATCAGTAGGAAGTGGTTTTAAGTGATACCAAAAATAATAATTTTCAATAATATAGTTTCGCAAAACAAGTGTAACACATCATAAACTCATAATTTCATAGAAATGTATAACATTAGTAATAAATTCTGGTAGGTACCACGATTCCATTAAAATATTTTCACAATATCAGTGAAAAATATTAAAATCACAAATATGTTTAAGTTCTATAAAATCTGCAATATATCGTGTTAAGATTGACCAGGCATTACACTTATGATATGTTTTGAAATCCTTTAGTATATTTTCTAAAACTTATAACTTAATAAACCTAGTAATGTATGATATTCGTAAAACATTCTCATAAGATTCACAAATACAATTGTATAGACAATCTGCAACATATCTGCTATTACGTAGACACATCTGCAATTCTAAACTCCTAATTACATTTAAAACGTTATATACGACTTGAAAGTACGTTAGAATAGTACTGTTTATACCATCTGCAATAGATCCGTAGTTAACCATGTCTTACGAATAATCAATTCTTTCAATCAGTTTAAAATATTAGTCTAAAATATCTCGCTAAATATGCTATCACAACTACATTAAAATAATTCCTTATTATGTCTGTACCACTCCGAACTTAAATTAATTGAACGAAGTATATAAAATGTTTAGTTCTACAATTAATTACATCTATAAAATACCAATTATTTTACATTATATTCTCCAAATTACAAATAAATATCATTACATAAAATATTTTATAAATTTTAGTAATGCTAAAAATTATAGCTATAATATAAGTATATAATATATATATATATATATATATATATATATATATATATATATATATATATATATATATATATACAGTAACGTTAACATACTCTTGCACACATATACCTTAAAATAGACGATAGGAACTGCATGTGTTACTTTTTTAATTAACAATTGAATAAAGTAGATTAACTGAAATCTATATTACATCTTTACTTACTTACTTACTTACTAGCCAACGCCCACCCTTGGCAGGTTATCCTTTTGGCGGCGCGCTGACCAGTAGAGGCGGGCGATCTCCCTGAGTCTTCTTCTTAGACCACAGATTTGGCTGCTAGGGCTGGACACTGGGGTAGATGGGCTGCGTCCATCTTGAGGTGTTGGCACAGCGTACAGGCTGCATCTGCGCTTAAAACGATGCGGTGCAGATGGGCTGCCAGGTAGCCGTGGCCAGTGGTAGTTCTGAAAGCAGCTACTGCTACATTGCTAGGCAAGTTTCGGGGTATATGTGAGTCTATCAGCTTAGCCCAATTCTTCCCTATGCTGGCTTGGCTGTTGCGTGTTCTGATCCAGTTGTTTACCGCTTGGTTGATTGCGGTCTTTGCAGAAGAGTAGGTCTAAGCATGTAGTTGTTTTCTTGCAATCGGTGTACTCGCTGTTTGACAGTGCAATTATTGCAGCTTGGCAGTCTAATAGAAATACAGCTTTTTGGTTCTGTTCCAAGTCTCCTAGCTTTTTGCCCCCTCATGTATTGCATCAATCTCCCCGTCATAATTTGTGAGAGGCACCCCCACTGCTATGGAGACTTGGAAAGCATTGGAAAGGCTTGGAGACATATCCAGCTCCGGTATTCCCGGTTCCTGGCATGGATGAATCTTTACAGTATATGCGGAGCCACTCTGGTTCTGGATATTTGACGTTGATCGTCTCTAGTGCAGCTATCCTCAATTCGATTTCCGATTACTTATATTTTGAGATAGAGTGGTTTTCCAAAGCGTAAATCTGAGGATGGCGAGAATCGGGCTGTTTCTCCCACCGAGGGAAACTTTTCGCCATCTCCAAGCACGATGTATTTGTCCCTAACAGAGTATGGGCCACACTCAATGGTGGGATTTGGGTTTTTAGACGAGGCGCTGTTTGCTTATAGTTCTTCCATTTGTGGGGCTGTATTATGTTTTGCTTTTCCCAAACATTTAAAGCCCATTTCTCCTTGCAGCATTGTATTGGTTAAACGTTCGCCTGAACTTCTCTTGCTTCGATTGGTGTCGTACGATATTACATCCTCCATACACACAATTACACCATAATGTAATTGTTTATACATCGTAACATTGGTTTATATCAAACCATAATATAATAGCTATATCAACTCATTACTAAGTTTCAATAATATTACATCACACCTGTAAAACCTGGATGCATTTACTACATTACATTCTCTTAACGCTAGATTATATAACCACTCCACAGCCTTCAAGCAATAAAAAAATATGTGAGTAATATTTGTAAAATACATTGTATGTATTGTAACATTATAATATATATTCTTGCTGTCATTTTTTTACTAAATATTTATTTATTATTGTACTCAGATTTCAGCAACAAGAATATTTATAAAACAATATCCTCGTGGTTTTTCATCAATAAATCAAATTGACTGATTTATTAAAATCTTTTAATACTAAACTTTAATGAAATCTTTTTAATATAATAAGGAAACAATACGTATCACATCACTAAAGCTTTTGTGATCTAAAGAACTTAGAAAATGTAATAAATAAACTTTTTGAGCTAATAAAGACAAATCCAAAACTGTATAAAGTTTATATGAGCTTGCGTTAAAAGCGTTATAGCGCCTCATTTTAGAGCACTTTTTGACGAAGCCATTAAAATAGTTGTGCGTCGACACCATCAAATTATGGAATAAATTCACTTTTTCATTGCGTGTCGGCTATATAAAGGATTTACAGCCAAAGCACAGAACAATTAGCTTCCATTTAATCAACGAAGGCAAAATTCGTAAAATATGGATTTTTATTGGCATCAGTGCTCTAGGCTAAATCCATAAGGACTCTAATGTTAGAATTCTATTTCAAAATTACAAATTTACTGTAATACATTTTTGACGTTATAAAATTGAAATGAGAATGAACTGTAGTACTGTATCAACACCAATATTTAACTCACTTTTTCAGTTTATTTAAATGAAAGAATTGGTACTGTAACTTTCTTCACATTTTTAATCAAAGTTAGTACGCAATGATACAACTTATACTTGACACCAATTTGACATTGATTGCACTGCTGCTAATATCACATTGACACTTTCTAGTGAATTTAAAAATTACAACAAAACATGTATGGTAAAGAGAATATCAGTTAATAAATTGTAAGTGTTGCTAGATAAATGGGCGGCTACAATGAAATCTGCTTGGAAATATTTTAATAGGCAACACCAATAGAACACTATATGTAAGCTATATAAACATTTCGGACTAATTATTATTATCAAAAGTGAGTTATGAGCTATGGCAGTAGGGCCTATAAGGAAAGAGCAAACATTTTTGTACATATCATATTTAATATTTCTGTCATCTCATTCTTTTTCTTAATACTGAATTTTAATGACTCACGATCTTTTTCTTAATGTGTTTATTATTTTCATCTTGTTTTTACAGTTTATAATGAGTGTCGTTGCAACTAAACCAATTTTGTAGGGTAAAAAAACAATATATATATATATATATATATATATATATATATATATATATATAGAGAGAGAGAGAGAGAGAGAGAGAGAGAGAGAGAGAGAGAGAGAGAGAGAGAGAGAGGGAGAGAGAGAGAGATTTACATATATAAATATAATTTCATAAGCCGAATTTTGAGAGAAACATTGTGGGCGCTTGGAAGGTCGTACAAAGCTGGGAGATGGCTCAAATTAAAGGTATTGACACGTAGGGCCGGGGGAAAATAAAGGTTTTTCTCAATTTACGACATTTATAGGGTTTTGAGGAACTTAAAGTTACCAAAAATCTCAATAAGAAATACATTGCAACGAAAAACAGCTGAGTATGATTTTCAAATATTTCAGCTGAGAAACAGCTAAACAAATATTATACTAAATACAGCTCAGTACAAATATTTTAACAGTATTAAAGATTAATTAGACATATGAACTTTGGATCAGGTTTAGTTAATGAAGTACGTCTTATCGTACTCTATATGTTTCACAAGTGTATTAAATTAGAAATAATCACTGGTTCTGGAAAATGAAACATCATATTTCTACCAATAATTAAATTAATATCAACAGATCCTAACATGCCTTTTCAAACGAAAAGAAACAAATTTCCTTTAGGACTTACATTTTCAATAACTAGACTATAAGTAAGGCTTCAATCGACTGAACCTGTTTTTACACATGATCAACTTTATGTTTCACTAAGTCGAGTAAAATCTCAAGATGGATTAAAGATACATATTGATAATACGATTGGTCAAAAAAATCAAATTGAAAACACATTCACAAAAATATACAGTTTATCAGTTATGAAAAATTTGAATTACATTAAATTAATTTATATTAAAAATAAAATTACTATACAAAAGTTTAAAATTTATTTCAATATGAATATGGGCATTTGCCCCTAGAATCCCTTAGTAGTTTGTATAATTATTAAATAAGAATAGTAATAAAATTAGGTTTCAAATTGTGTGCACAATAGTTTAAACTATGTCAAATAGCAATGTAGGTAAAAATACATTTATATATTTACGATAATTAAAAATATATAGGCTTAAGAGTGATCAAGTAGGAGAATAAATGATTCATTTGTAGATAAACATTTTTCTCGTTTTTATATCTCTAATTACACAGGCCACGATAACAAGACTGTTAAGTACACGCCATGAACGTTATCTCTAGAGGCAACCCCAGTGTTTTCTTCTTTAATTAAAGTCGCGTTGTAAACTGGCAAGATTTTACTTATTAATTTTATGCTTTTGGATTAAATTGTTGTTGTTTTTGTGATATTTAAAGAAACAATAACATATTTTGAATTCTATTTTGTAAGATTCCCAGATATTTTTGTAATTAGACACATCCGTTAACATTGTTCGAGCAACCATATTGCTTTCAGTAAACAAATGTTTTGTTTCCAGTCAGACGTGAGCGGGCGCTTTGTTGTAATGCAGCGGCAAGCTTCCTTCTTCCCACAACTCGGGTCATTTTAGTCGCACATTTATTCTTAACGTGCGTTAAACGCAAAAAGCCTTTTTTGCTTCTCAGACAAAATTCGAGAAATAAATTTTGCAGCTACACTATCCAGACCTTAAAGTTGTAATTAATTGTTTACTCTTCAACTTCTTTACTTTATTTCAACACCTGTCTATTAGTCTTAGATTGTTTAATGATAGTCATTATAATTGAGTTGATGAATTTTTCTAAATTTTTTATTCGCCAGAACATTCTATGATTAAATTCCGTGTGCCTTCAAACTAGCATTTCGCTCAAAATTATGTGCTGTAATAAACGAATGTTCCTAGAAAACTTCAGAAAGCATTGGAAATCATCAATGAGCGGCTTGGCAAATTTAAAGCAAGATTTATTCATGGATCTTGCTCATACTTTTCGATCATAAAACAATTTTGTCCAAAGGAACGATGACACAAGATTCCAAATTATCGCATAACTTACTTAGCTATAATTCTACGAAACGTACTACTCTCAACTCAAAGCTGTTTCAAGCAGCGACCACAGAAACAAGTCTTGCTTTCATACAATAACACCTAATGTTTGCGCAGAAATACACCAACGCCACAAGCAAACTGGTGGCCATAGCGAAATATTTTCTTTAAAGAAATAAAATTTGGAATCATACCTCCAACTTTCCCACTGACATTTACCTGGCCAAAATGTTTTTAAAAGTTCACAGACTGACTTTTTCATCTCAGGCTGTAATTCTATTTAGAGAGGTTTTAATTTAAGGTCACTTTAAGATATGAAAACTATTTTTAATAACTACAATTTTTCATCATCATAATCTCTGTATTATATATTACTGTGAAACCAAATTTCATTATTTTTAGCAGTGGTAACAAGTTTAAAACTCGTGTTGTGAATATGCACAATGTAAGACAAAAATCGAAAACACAAGCATCATCATTCACGATAGGAATGATGCCAGGCGTCATAATTTCACAATTACCATTTTAACGAAACAGACCCCATTTTATAATAACCATAAATATTTACATACCCTCATTATTTAAAGAATTTTAAACAGCTGGTCTCTTACGTGATCCATTAGATACAACTGTTCTACTGTCAATAGCTCTATGACAAAATCTGGTTTTAAAAACCAGATCACATTGAAATTCTGTTAAATTCAATCCTAGCACGTATCTGCATTACCAAACTAAGGTTCGTAAAAACGTGTTCTTTATGAGACACAATGTAAGACAAATATCGAAAAAAACAGGCACCATCGCCCACAACAGACTTTATGACTGAGTTTACCATTATCATTAAACTAAACCGTTTTCATTTTTACAATAATGATAGATTGTAGTAATAGGATTTACTCGTCCTATTATATTTACTAAATTTAAAACAGCTGACCTATTAGATGAGGCAATAGCAACAGCTGTTCTATAACAAATTTTTTTATAAAAATAATTGTTATAAAAGTTAAAATTTGCCAAATCGATTCGTGCCTTGCCTCTACATTAACAATGAAGACTTTCTCCGTACTTAGAGTTTGTACCAATTATAGTTTAGGCTGTGCGTTGTTTATGATCAGTCAGTCAGGACACTTATTTCATAAATATAGATTTCATGTTGAAAGTAAAAGTTATAAAAAAAGAATAATACAGGAAAGAAAATTTTGAAATTTGAGTATATTTTTTGCGGTCACGTTATATAGAAATTTAGCATCAGCTGTAAATGTGTAATTGTCTGTGTGTGTATGTGTGTGTATGTGTGTGTGTGTGTGTGTGTGTGTGTGTGTGTGTGTGTGTGTGTGTGTGTGTGTGTGTGTGTGTGTGTATGTGTGTGTGTGTATGTGTGTGTGTGTGTGTGTGTGTATGTGTGTATGTGTGTGTGTGTGTGTGTGTGTGTGTGTGTGTGTGTGTGTGTGTGTGTGTGTGTGTGTGTGTGTGTGTGTGTGTGTGTGTGTGTTCTTGTATTGTGTGATAATGTTTCTGCCTGTCTAGAAAGCATCTCACTTGTGATTTTCAACAGGCTTGATGTTTTGTTTTAGTACAGTATTTTCTAGTTCTGTTTCCCTTTTATAGTGCTCATTTGTATTTGTGGTTGAGGAAGAACCTGTACTGTGCGCATAGACTATACTATTTCATATACTACAGACTGTGCGAAATTTCATATACTACAGTAGGTGAAAGTTTAGTGTTGTGTGTTACTAGTTGTTGTTATTATATTGTTTGACATTAGTCTGTATTATTGGTGTAAATGTTTTTGGGCTGTTTTCTTTTAGTTTTCCTTTACATTTTTTTAAGTATATTGTTTATTAATGTGTTCTTCCATGTATTTCTTAGTGTTTTGTGTCTTTTTGCGTTTATTTCACTTGTTTGTCGTAATTTTCCATAAGTATTTTCATCAGTCTGTGTGACGTAGAATAGGTGACATAGAATATATGTTTTCGTTGTATTGATTGGTTATGTTGACTGTGTCGTTCTTTTAGATTTCCGGCTGCTCCTAATTTGCAGTTTTAAAGACCCAGGAGGCTGAATATCAAAGCCAGTTTTAACTTCACTCAAACAATTTTATTTTACCAACATAAAAATCTATGTACTTTTGTATAAACTCATGGAATATTTTAATATGGCTTTAAATTGTAAAAAATAAAGAAAGGTTCATCTATAACATTATGTAACGTTTTGTCATGCTTGATGTATACTTTCCATGTGTGTATGTTTGTATTTGCATATTGAGACGATTGTCTTGTATAACATCACTACAGTCTTAATGCAGCGTCTTCTACGGGGAAATGGCTTAAGTTGCCTACATGGTATCGCATTGGGATTTCATTGGATTTCAACGAGATCAGACAGTTGCACGCTCGACTCTACTTCATTCCCTTAATTATCTCTTTGTCTTGTTTAATTAAATTAAGACAATTTAATTATATTTAAATTTTGTATTCATGTAATCAAGGGCTGTAAATTAAAGTCGATATGTCGTGTCCTACAAACTTTCTTTTTCAACTTCAGTAAATATTTCTTTCAAACTTCTACACTAACAATTTTAAAAAATACTTAATTTGAAAAAAAAATACTTTTCACTGTAATTTGAAGATATTTTCTAATTAAAGTCATTTTTTAAGAAGTAAGTAATAAAAAGCAAAATTACTTCAGTATTATGCTATATTATTCTTTAAAAGACGCTACAAAAGTATTTTTTCTAAGATTTAAGACTGTGCAATTAAATGTTGCAAAACTACATACAGTATTGTTTAAGTTGAGTTAAAAGAAATTATCTATTTAAAACAATTTTTAAAATGTAAACTTTGTAACATATAACTTTTTTACATGCAAAATTCGTAAAATATAAAAACAATAACCTGTAAATCTTATAAATATTGTGCCTGCCTTTCCTAAACCTATTATAAATCAACTTAGCAATCATATTATTTAAAAGTCTTGATATATCAGATATCTTTTCAGGGTGTGCAAATTTAATATTCATATACAGTTCATGAACTGAGCCGTAATCATATTCAACATCCTTTCCACTCCCAGCGTCTCCATAACGAGACTACACTAGCAAGAACATCTGGTCAGCTTTTTTCAAAATACAAACCTATTTCGCCGGTCAATTACTGCTACTACTCTAAATTTCTGTTTTTAATTTTTAAAATATTAATGTTAAACTTTTATCAAACTTTACTACCCATTTGGACTACAAACATTTTGTATTTTTGTTTCTCTTCAGAGCCATTATAAAATTTAATACAACATATATAATTTCTTCAGAACAAGTTTATTATGAGCAATTAATAAAAATATTTCATTTAGTGAGTTCACTCTTTCCGGATCCTTCGATTCATTATGTCTTCCTAAATACCCTATTTGTAAATACAAAATTTTAAATTTATACTTTTGTGTTCAATGGTTTTTAATATAAGATTTTAGTGTATAATCAAGTCTTTTAGTGTAGGTAAATACTTTGGAGGTCACCTCTTTGTACAAATTGTTATCTTAATACAAATTTGGAACCATTTTAAGAGCAAAACTAAAATTGATACATCCTGTACACCAATGATGTTTTGAAAGAACAAAGGAAATTGTTTTTAATTGTTATAAAGCAACAATTCCTCTGGTAATTCATGTGAAGCAGTCAAAATTGACATTTAGTAATTTATATTCTCAATTATTAGGCTCTACCAACAAGGTTGGAAAATAAATCGTAAAGGTGGTTTTAAATGAGTAATTATTAACGAATATATTTTTAAGTGCAGTAATAATTGCATCCAAACAAAGGATAAGGTAAAAGAGTGTTTAATAGGTTCGGATATTTTAGACTAAAGGGATTCATTCAGTTCGTAGATTAAGGCTTGTTATGCCTACGAAATGAAGATATACCGACAACGTTAAAAATATTAGTTGTTGAATCGGTTTGTTACTCGATGTGTTGTTTTCTAGATAAAAACACTTTTCATAGTATATGTATATATTAATCTACATTTACATTCAGTTCGTAGAGTAAGGCTTGTTATACCTACGAAATGAAGATATACCGACAACGTTAAAAACATTAGTTGTTGAATGGGATTGTTACTCGATGTGTTGTTTTCTTAGTAGATAAAAACACTGTTCATAGTATATGTATATATTAATCTACATTTACATTCAGTTCGTAGAGTAAGGCTTGTTATACCTACGAAATGAAGATATACCGACAACGTTAAAAACATTAGTTGTTGAATCGGTTTGTTACTCGATGTGTTGTTTTCTTAGTAGATAAAAACACTGTTCATAGTATATGTATATATTAATCTACATTTACATTCAGTTCGTAGAGTAAGGCTTGTTATACCTACGAAATGAAGATATACCGACAACGTTAAAAACATTAGTTGTTGAATGGAATTGTTACTCGATGTGTTGTTTTCTTAGTAGATAAAAACACTGTTCATAGTATATGTATATATTAATCTACATTTACATTCAGTTCGTAGATTAAGGCTTGTTATACCTACGAAATGAAGATATACCGACAACGTTAAAAACATTAGTTGTTAAATCGGCTTGTTACTCGATGTGTTGTTTTCCTAGTAGATAAAAACACTTTTCATAGTATATGTATATATTAACCTACATTTACCTATAAACATACATTTCGATATAACAACTTGCTTTTTTAATAGAATTCTACTTGCAAACAAAAAGTCAATTCCTGACAATAATAGATTTTAACACTATAGAAGAATATTTTACACTGTTTCTCGTTTTAATCTTTTTAAATAGTAGGAAAATTGTTCTTAGGAAATTGATTCCTTGAGAAAATAATACCAGTTGTCGATTTTTTAGTATCTACATTTTGTATTATGTTGCGAAATTTGTATTTTTCCTCAAATGTTTTAATTTTATATTATATCAAACTAATTATTTATTTTTTTATTTCTTTAGTCTCGTTTTCCTGTTATATTTTGTAGTAATTGGTTGACTTGTTGTATCAGTAGGCTATTTACAGCTTTTCATTGCCACAAAGATATTTAAGGAATTACCTTGCGTCGAACATTTTCAATCGTTAACATTTCGTACATTCTTTAGGATGGGAACAAAAACCTAAACATATTATTTCATCACCCATTCACCTTCTCACCCTAATAAATAATGGTAATGGTGTTTTGGATTCACTTTTTAAGTTATTAAATATTGAACATATCTATATTTGTTTTAAAAGTAAAAATAATTAAATTATTTTTAATATATTTAAAGGCCAAGAAATGGATCCGGAATTTTTGGCACCATTGGAAAACCATACGATCACTCAAGGTCGAGATGTTCATTTCACTTGTGTTGTGAACCATCTGGGGCAGTATAAAGTAAGTACTAATTATTCTTGCTCTTATACATTAGTTTACACTATGTAGCTTTATTTTTTGTTAGGAATATAACAAAAAACGTCTTCACTAATGCTTCCATACTTTTACAATAGTGCTATGGCGTAAACACTTTTATTTCTCTTTTCTAGCTTTTCCGTGTTATCATTGTTGAATACATCTATATTATGCTATATATATATATATATATATATATATATATATATATATATATATATATATATATAAATATATATATATATATATTATACTATATTATTCTTTCTATTAATAATATTGATTTTCATAAACTGCAGATATACTCGTAATTAATTGCAGGGTATTGAGCCGGAATTAGTTAATAACCTGAATAACAAAGTGAACATCCCATAACGAAAGGACCATCGAATGGCGTAAATCAAGGGTCGGCAATATGAAGCCCGCGAGCCCGCCACAAACGTCTACGCGTATTTTTAAAATACTATGTTTTAAAAAATTAAGTGTTTGTACAGCCAAATATTATTGTTTTACGTACAAGGAAGATTCATCTATAAATTTATTTATATAAATATTGAACTATATTTTGTGTCAGCAAGATTGTGTTTGGTTCGGAGAAGCATCTTTATACCACTCTAGTGTTCTTAGACACTGAAGATTGCATTGCAACTGCAGCGGGAGCGACCTTGACGGGCGTTGGGGCTTTATAGGTTGTGATCGGAACATTGCGGCCGCATCTGCTGGTTTGCCTGTCTGCAGTGTCTGTGTGGCGTGTACGCCGTTTCATTTATTACTACAGTAGTTTGAATTTTGTGAAGCCATGGCTAGTTTTAGTAAAAAACTTAAAGTGAGTGGTGAGTCCCGAGTCTTCCCAGAACCTTGGACTGGCGCTTATTTATTTGTAGAAGTTACTCAAAAACCGATATGTTTGGTATGCAACGATTCAGTTGTTGTGATGAAAGAATATAACTTGAAGCGGCAATACGAAACTAAACACGCTACAAAATGTATTTGTTACAAGGACAAGTTCGACAGCTAAGCAAGACAAAAAGCATTTGATAGGTTTGCCTTTCAACTTAAATTATCTGAAAAAATCTTACCGACCCAGAATAAATTTATAACACAGACAAATCTGGAACCTTTCGGAAATTTGAAGCCAAGGGGTAAAACAAAAAAGCGACAAAAAGAGAATAGCAATCATGTCATGTTTATGCTGAGTCGCTTAAGAGTGCAAAGACAAAAACTTTATCAGTTCATTATTTTAAACAAAAGAAAGGATGAATGGATAACATATTTCCAAAATGATTCGATAACATTTTTGTTTCTTTTGTGGGTAAACATCTTAACTCAAAAATAATTAGTTTTCATTGAAAATGTAACTCCACGCCCAGCTGCAATTGTACTTGAATGTTCTGAAGGTAAAGTTTGGAGAAATTGCTACTCCTAAATAATACTACGCTGGTATAAGCAAAGGACCAGACAATTATCGAAATTAAAAACCTCAAATAGAAGCTCCTAGTGTCAAGAAACTTCTCTCGATATTGAAAATAGCTTTTATACACTAAATTAGTCAATAAATTGTATAAGCAAAAAGTAAAAACAAAAATTAACTTCAATTTTAAATTAAATTACTAAGGTGAGATTCATAGTGGGATTCAAAATGCTTTATGTGGTATTCCAAAAGCTGTAGGTCTACCACAAACATCTTTCATGTTGGTATTGTTTTGCTTTAATGGTAAATTTTAATCGATTGAACCGCATTATTCAGTTGATGGTATGGGATATAGAGGATTAGAGAACAAGGTTTTTTCCTTATTAAGTAATTACATTTCAAAATCAGAAAAATACCTACAATATAGAAAATGTTTAATCATCGGAAGCACAAGATAATGAAAGCTTACTCTAGGAATCAAGAAGGAAGCTGTTCCCGTGGTGCAGTGAATATTGGTTAAGTTAATTCCAATGAGAATGAAAAAATATAAATCTTGGTTCCTGGTCAAAGAACTTACCGGAGGCATTTTGTAACAACAGAGGTAGTACTTCCAGTCCTAGATGGGTTCACAACCTCAGACTACACTCTGGCCAATCGGTAGGCTCGTAAACCTGATAGTTACCAACTCTTGTATTATCTTTATGTTGCAACCATTAATGAAGACGGTAATGCGCGGAGATGAGTACTTCAAGCACAAACCTTTCCAGGGAATTTGACTAGAGCACTTAAGATAGTGTTGTATAATCTCGTGAGGAACAGCTACAAAAGACTGACCATAGATAAAGGGAAGAGATTCGAATACTATTATTCCAATACCGCTTTTAGTAAAGAAGGTTAGGTGTTCAGTAGGTGTTTTCTCCTTTTTACAGTACCTTCTCCTTGGGGACTACCTGCCGATCTCACACCATGAAGTTTGATAGCCCACTTCAAATTCGTTCAACTGTATGTGTAGATATCGTAACAAAGCCAAATTTTAGTGGAGTAAATGGAATATGGTCGTTCAAAAAATTCTCGTTTATAAGAACATTTCTGCTTACAGATATCTTGCTTTTGTTTAAATACAGCACTAATTTCCAGAAACTGTGAATCCATAATAAGGTATTAAACTAGATAAATTCAGAATGTATTCAAAAATGAAAATCCCCAGCTCATTTCATTTTATAATTCAGTAAAGTTGATTGAATTAGTTGTGAGTACCAAATCTAGGCTGATTTCAAGCTGTGGATACATAGATAGGTTTTATTATGGTTTTTATTCACGTATCTGAAAGGCAATCGCTGCACGCAATTTCAGACAAGGAGACAACTTTTTAAATGCTGTCTGACACTCTAAAGCTATAGTTTCACTATGAGTGCGCATATATAGTGTCTACATCGTTTTTGACCCAGGATTTAAGACAAATTGGGTCAAGTCATAAGACGTGTTTCCCCATGACAAAAGCCCCTTGTTGAGCCTGATCCTAGTCAACCAAGCGGGAGTCACGAGTTTAAGTTGGATGCGTGAGGGAGTAATTTCACACGCTGGAATGAAGATAATGCTCAAACTTATGGGCTATATTTGTATTCTATAACCTGGAGGCAAAAGGCGAGGTATTCCTCGTCACTATTTTTCTACTTCAATATCTTTTAATTTTTCTTTTTACTTCTCCTCAACACTCTGACTATGTTTATAAATTAAGTGTACCAGGAATTTATCAAAGAACCGTCCACAGCATTTATCAGGTGATACGGCAATATCGGTAATCGGATTTGTTAGTATTTACATTTGAATAGGTCTGTTCAAAATCATTAGTAACCTACATTTTATTTGAAACTTATTTAGCCTATGAATGTAAAAGGAAAAACTCTAGTTTAAAAACTCGTTTACAAACACATATTTCAAAAATATGTTTCAAAACGAACATATTTTGTAAATTGCATAGCTTGAATGTCAAGATGTAAAATTCTGTACAATGATTTGAATAAATAAAAAACTTTTAGTTATCGCATTTTCCTTTTATAGATAGATTTTATTTCAGTAGATTGGTTCCACTCTCTGCATTCACTACGTTGGATTGTAATCAATACTTAATTTTTACCTCAAAAGAAAAACCAGGAAATCGTCAAAAAAATACACATTTGGAATATTTTTCGGACAATGTCGATTCCATTTAATAATTTAGGACCGCAATATGAAGCGTCATTAAGCTAAAATCCTGAACTCATAGAGCGGAGGGGTCAAAAACAACCAAAACAATTAGTGGTGGAGATGGTTTTGTTTATCACAGCACAGTATGGCATAAAATAGTGACGATGTTGTAGAACAGCATTCAATTGTTATATTAAATGTTCTTTTATTAGCCTAATTAGATATTGTAAAGTTTAAGCATAAAATATTTTTTAAATATAATTTACCACTGTAGTAATTAATATTTCATTTGTTTTAGTTACTAAAACATTATATTAACGGAAAATAAAAACGTTTAATACTGTACTTTTTTACTTTTCATTTAAAAAGGTAAATTACTTTTTTACTTATTGGATATAAAAAGGTATAGGCGATTAATATATATATATATATATATATATATATATATATATATATATATATATATATAGATATATATATATATATATATATATATATATATATATATATATATATATATATATATATACTCGTATATATAAGCTTGAAAGGTTTTTAAAAATAATTTTATTTTTATAAACCTTTTATTAATTATGAAACATTTAATTTTGAAACTGTTACAATAATTTAGTTTAACAAATACAAAAAATGTACATTTAGTTGGAGTGGAGACGACTATCTTGTACAGGAGTTTGCTACACACTGAACTAAAGCTGGTTTTCTAGCTGCACAATAAAAAGTCTGCGTAAGCAAGAATCTATTCTAGTACGCATTTTATTTAGTCAAGTTCACATTATTCGCTCACATAACTTATATGTATATATATATATATATATATATATATATATATATGAGTGGTGTATTATACTTATGAATTATCTAAAAAAGTCACCATACATATCTTGAAATGATTAATACATTACGTGAATAATTACTTACCTGTTTACATATATTTAAGTGACAAGTAAACTAGTTTGTCTATGAATTTATATATATAGTATTTATTTATTTTATATGTAAGTATAATACAAGTAAGTAAAGTGTAATACTGTAAGTATATCAATATATATATATATATATATATATATATATATATATATATATATATATATATATATATTAGACAACACATATTCAAAAATTAATGTTTTAAATCTGCAATGATTTATGGGGTTTTCTAACCATCAGTGTCAGCATTATCAATATAAGGTTATACCAAGTGATACTATTATACACTTGGTATTGTCTCTTTAGAAATATTATGACAGATAGAGTATTGTGTTTTCCTCTTTCAAATAGCATGCTAATGACAATGATTGTGAAAAATTTAAAATATTTATAATTGGTAATACTACCATCAAATATATAAAAGCATTACAAATACAATAATTTTCAACATCTTTTTATAACAACAACAAACAAAATGTTCAAAACTTTTGAACGGAGGGCTTTGAATGTTTTGTTTGTTCTATAAATAATTTCTTTTATTTGAAATATTCTTAAAGTATATTTTTTATAACAGTAAAACAGTTTTATATATATATATATATATATATATATATATATATATATATATATATATATAAAGCCACATTTGTATATATATTAAATACAAAACAAGAAATAATATTTATATAAAATATAATTTTAATTTTCGCTGAATAATAGTTCCAGCATTCAAAACTTTTTAAAAAATATTCCTACTGAAGACAAATAATTACATTATACCATTGTTATTTATATGGCGTTTTCTAAATCGTCTAAAACTTTATAGGCCTATAGTATATCATGTATATGTTTATGTTTATTTACTTATCAATACCCGAAATGTATATCAATTATTTCTCTTATAAACTATTAGCACATAAGTACTTTTAATGGTAAACGTTAGTCATTAAATTGCTTAGTTAGATATAAAAGGTAGAGTAGTTAATATAATGGATTAAATATAATTTACCACGAATGTTCACACACGGCAGATTAATTGAGTTCCACAGGTCCTTACCCTTTTGCGTTTGGCTCTTTATTAGGAAACTTCAAATAAGGTATCGATAAAAATTTGAAAAGTATGTTTTTGAAAGGATGAGACTTTGACAAAGTAAGGCAATGAGTCAATCTTGACGCTTGATGTAGGCAAGTTATAGCTGAAACTGGCAAAGTCTGATATGTCAAGTTATCTTGTCAATGTCGTTAATAGATTAATCGTTTAGATAAACACTGAATTTCTATTTAGGGAATTACAAAATGATGTCCAAAGATATCTACTTTCAAGCTCAAAGAGCCTTTTTTCCAATTACTACCCGCCTCGTACCCACATTCTCGTTGGGGTCCGAGAACTGACGTTTTTATAAGACACTTGGAATTTGTCCTTTTAGAAGAATCTTGTAGAAAACCGTGACGTCACGCTGAGCCTTTATCTATATACATTGAACAGAGTCTTTGCTCGGTAAACCTTTTAAAAATATTAGTGGTGCTATAAACTAATGTAATATTATGTAATGTAATGGTGATGTACTGTAATATACTTACTTACTTACCTTTCTTGTGGAGATCATCTTTTCGCCTCAAAAGGTAACCCTTGCCTCTACACGAATGTTGAGTAAGCTCGTCAAATTAAGTATTTTCTTGTTTAGTAAATTCACACAATCTCATAAATATTATCTGAATAAAATTAATAACTTTAAACAAATTTCTACGCTTTAATTGAAAACTTTACACTTCCGTGTGTAATGTATGGAAAATATGTTAGAAAAATATGTAAAAATAGATTAAAAATATTCTGTTCGGATATTGCTAATAACGAGGAGAACAAACCATTACTATATATTTGCTTGCTTTCCGATCGAATGCATATTTGTTCGCGGTTTGTGGAGTTGGCAACATTGTGAATACATCGATTGGTGCCTTTCCTTGCATTCAATGACAAACAGTCTCACAAAGAGGTCCAATCAAAGTGGAGCTTCCTTCACCATCACCCATTCCTTGTTTATTGAGTTTCCTTCGTCACACGTACTCTGAAATTTAGTTAGGACTCAGTGAGTAGAATACGGCTTGAAATGTAACCCTTCCTACCAAAATATCAGACAATTATTGAATATGAACACAAAAGTGCCATCGTATAATAAATGAGAAATGTATAACGAATTTATAATTATATATAACAAATTAGTTTTATATTAATTAATAATAAATAATAGAGTAAAATAAAATGCCGAATCATAGTAAAATAGAATTACATTGAAAAAGAGTAATTTTAAAATCAGTACTTAGCGGTTTTAGTATTTGTATTTATTAAACTATTTTAACTTTTCTAGACGTTTGTTAAAACATTTTAGAAAAGTATTAATTAAAATAAAAACGGCTCAATAATTATTTTTAAATATTTAATAATCGGAAATAAAATATTAAAACAGTAGTACCAACTTAACTTTATTAATCAAATATTTATACATATTATATTTCGAGTGTAAATCTATAAATCTTGATTTTTAAGAGCTGGCACCTATAGACCCTTACTTCACCGCGAACTAAGGACCAAAATAAAATTATTTTAAAAGGATAATAACTGCAAGTCAAAGAACATAAATATTATAAATTTATAAAAGGTCAGATGATTGATAACTATTACCACTAAACATAATATATAAAGATCTACAGAATGATTCCGGGCAGATAAAAAACCTTTGACTAAACTTATGAAACGTTTAAAGTACTCGTTATTGACACTTAATATAGTATGGGAAAAGGAGACGAAACACAATATTACTTCACAAAATAATATTATGGTTCCTATTTCATTGGGAAGGCCCAACCTCATTGTTACTACTACCTCGAATAGTTATGAGGATAGCTATTCTAATTTTATGAGAAAGACAATCCACATTGGTAATTACATGCAATGGTAGTGATGTATATAATTGTTCTAAATATGAAAAGGCATAAATATTTTGGTAGTGTTAAGTAATTTATTCGTGAGTATAACCGTTTCTAATTATCTAAAGGCGTAAACATATTGATGTTGACACGTAATATAGATAAATGAAGCAAAGTTTGTGAAAAGACTCAAACGCTTAGGTAAGGCTTGTAGTTATCACGACAAGTGTTGCTAATATTGTGAAGAGAAACAAATACACATTAGTAGTGCCTCGTAATAATTTCATTCATGTGAATGGGTAAACTAGTCAGTAAATCAGAAAAGGAGGGGGTTGGTGGCCCCAGAGGTTATGCAGCGTCTGTCACGCGACACTGGTTGCGGATAGGAATTTGGGATCAGGGCTGGATTTCTGGAGGGGTTTCTTCACGGCAGGGCGATTTATTGGGGGGAACGGTTAATGGGTAAACTATGTTTCTCTCGCGTAATTTATTCATTCTGATCACTATAACTTAGTGCAATGTTAAATGTTACATTTTACTGTTACTAGTAAAAGTTATAGTCTCATATAAATAAAAATATTTAGGAGTGTCACCGTAATGATACTAAAAAGGAATTGTTTTTACAGTAGTTCAATCACTAGATCCTAGAGTCGCTACTGTATATGCATCACCCACAACAGCAAATATTGTCAATACGTTTTCAGCTAGCATATGTAAAGTTTTTTATAAATAATTCAAAATAACACACATTGGTACCGTCACTTGAAATATTGATCAGGATAAATGGCTTTTCATCCTAATGAAAATTAATTTCATACTTCCACGTAATACATACCACCGTATATCTGTTCTAAATTTTACTTTAAACGAAAATTCAGTTTAAGGTTTAACTTCTAATCTAAAATTTTATTACTCTTGACATTTTTAAATTATAATTTTCAAAGATTCCTTTTTAGTTTTAGGATTTTTAATAAATATGCAAATATACATGAAACAAATTTTATATTAATTTTTAATAAGGATCTTGGTTAAACCTAACTTTCTTCTAAGTTTATATATTACACTTCCAAAAAATACAGTAAAAGTTTGGGTTTTTGTATATAAACAATTTGTTGATTGTTCGTGAAATCGATACCTTTTTTATTTGGTTTTTAAATGTTTTATAAAATTATTTGTTTATTGTCTAGCATATTGATTAATGAAATGGTGATTTTGTACGCAGGTGGCCTGGATAAAGTCCGACACTAAAGCCATCCTCGCGATACACACACATCTCGTGGCACACAACAATAGACTGTCAGTGACACATAACGGACACAACGCCTGGAACTTGATAGTGTCTAATGTGCAGAAGAACGATTCTGGCACTTACATGTGTCAAATTAATACAGATCCAATGAAAAGTCAGGTAATGTATGATTCACTACCACCTAGACCCATATTTAAATATCACGTGGGTATACTCAAACAGAATTAAAAAAAAAGGTAATATTTTAAGCAGATCTATGCATGCCTTATTAACAACTAGATACATTATGTGAATCCAACCATATGCCAGCTAAAGTTTGATTAACTACTTCAACATCAATGTAAAGCCGGATATTGTACAATATACAACTTCAGATTCCTTACAGAATTCACCATGCACAATAAATACACGAGCTTAAGCTACTTTCGTTTACAAAATTTGGGCTTTATAAGTTTTGTTCATTCAAAATACACTTCGTTACTGTAAACTTTTGCCATCTTCTTTTCCAGTCCTTAAACACCTCGAGCAATCCTAGCCAGTTAGGTTTTTTAGTTTCCTAGTCGTACTTTTCGTTACTCTTTCGACGTCTTCTCTGTGCAGTCCATCATCATTTTGCATTTTGAAAGAAGAAAAGGTTCTTGTAGGGAGGATGATCAAGAATGACGAACTTTATACTGGTGGAAAATTAACGCTAAATGTATAGGTGCATCTCCATAGTGAGAGATTTGTCCTTCCTTGATTCAAATGTGTTGAATCGCACATTTCGCTTGCCATGAGATCTACACATGAGATCTCTCAAACGCTTGAGAACCGTAAAGTAGAAGGCAGCACTTATTATTTTCCATTTAGAAAGACATTTACTCCGCATATACGTAAACGTTACTTCGCATATGAAACAAAACCAGTTGCAAAGCGTTTTTTCTCTTATCACATCGGTTTTAATTTTAGTTGAAGGTCATACTCGTAAAACCATGATTAATTCCCACAGTAATCACTTTGAAGGATTCACCTTCGTTTTTTTCAGTCACCAACAAACTCGACCCTTCTCAACTTTTGATATAGAGTCAGCAACTTAGAAAGTTGTTTACTCTTAGTTTTCTTAAACCTGATTGTTCAGTTACGATTGTGAGTAGCCCTGCCATTAATTTACATTAGATTAGGTTCATAAGTCATAATTCTCACAGTTTTTCGGCAATTTGTAATTACAATTTCAAAGTTTTCGTCAACCTTATCTGAAGGTTGTCTCGGCTTTAAATCATCCTTGGCTTTATCTCAGTCATCTTTCAAACGATTAATCCTCTTTTAAACTGATAATTCCTTTAGAGTATTATATCCTTCAACAGCCCTCGTCATATCGGTAATTTCTTGGGAGCTTTTCCCCTAAAATTCACTAGACCCACTCATAAGTTTTCTTATGATTCATTACTAAACATTTCCCATAATGAGTCAAGTAAATGTAAAATGTGCTACACTAACATAGTTAAAAGAGATAATATGTATCACCTATATGCATTAGTGTTCCAATGGAGTGAGATTCGCATTGTCTAATTCCAATGAGAGATCAGGTAATTTCTGATTCATAACTGAATCAGTAGCAAGTACACCCAGGGGGAAGACAGGTAAGTACAGCCTAGTATTATTTGAATCCAGTGAGGAAGCCATTTAAGACCTTCCATCCCTCTCCAAAACCACCTGAGCTCTACAGGCTCGAGAACGTAGTTAATTTACAAAGCGACTGATTCCGCCGCCTAAAATTCACTTCAAACGACCGATAAGAGGCAGTTTCAATAACATTGTCAGTTTTAGTAATTTGTATTCCTTTATTAATAATAACAGTTTTACAAACTCCTGGTTTCTCCTTAAAGACCATCTTGTAAAGTTTTTGAAGTAGTTTATTAGATTTTGGCCTATAAGCTATCTATTTATCATTGTTGCCGTTTTTCTCATTAAGAATCCAAACACTGCCATTTATTTAGCACTCATCTTTACCATTTAGTGCCTTTTTCCATAGAGACAAAATTGCTCCTTTCATAGTTTGTGTTCAAACACAGTTTTCCATTTAATATGCTCCATTTCTTTTTACAAGCTTGACAGCATTGTTTTGTCACTGTTGCCAATGTAATGTCAAAAACGTTATCCACTATTCTTCAAGCACTGTTTACAAGATATAGTTTAGATAGAGCAAACGGGTTTCTTTAGAATACATCAAAATGCGGCTAGAAATTTACAGAAATTGTTTTTCCAAATCGATTTTCAAAAACCTTATATTGCCTTTGAAAGAAGTTTGTTGCTTTTTCCTAACATTGCCTACAGTACTAGCTCCAATCCGCTTCAATTCCTTAAATTAAGTTTCATCATTTTTTGTATTTTGTATTAAATAATCTATTTTGTATTTTATACCCTCTTTTTCTCTTCAAATTAACTTACAAAAGCGATCAATTACCTCTGAAAGTTTCTTTAATTTGTTGGAACGCACTTCTCTCCTAAGTCAGTTTGAGGCCCAAAGCTGTTTAAAAAACTAATTTAAAATAGTAAAATACTACTTCGTGTATTTTGTTATTGATAGCAATCTGTTTTATTTAAATGAATTGACTACTTGCGAATCCTTAATCTATGTAAATATTGCTTTTTCCTAACATTGCCTACAGTACTCACTCCAATACGCTTCAATTTCTTAAATTAAGTTTCATCATTTTTTTGTATTTTGTATTAAATAATCTATTTTGTATTTTATACCCTCTTTTTCTCTTCAAATTAACTTACAAAAGCGATCAATTACCTCTGAAAGTTTCTTTAATTTGTTGGAACGCACTTCTCTCCTAAGTCAGTTTGAGGCCCAAAGCTGTTTAAAAAACTAATTTAAAATAGTAAAATACTATTTCGTGTATTTTGTTATTGATAGCAATCTGTTTTATTTAAATGAATTGACTACTTGCGAATCCTTAATCTATGTAAATATTGCTTTTTCCTAACATTGCCTACAGTACTCACTCCAATACGCTTCAATTTCTTAAATTAAGTTTCATCATTTTTTTGTATTTTGTATTAAACAATCTATTTTGTATTTTATAACCTCTTTTTCTCTTTAAATTAACTTACAAAAGCGATCAATTACCTCTGAAAGTTTCTTTAATTTGTTGGAACGCACTTCTCTCCTAACTCAGTTTGAGGCCCAAAGCTGTTTAAAAAACTAATTTAAAATAGTAAAATACTATTTCGTGTATTTTGTTATTGATAGCAATCTGCAAAACGTGTTTTATTTAAATGAATTGACTACTTGCGAATCGTTAATCTAAGTAAATAATAATTACACAAATATGAATGATAACACTAATAATAATAATAACAACTTACTGAGGCAAAACATAGCGAACTTTCTTAGTGCGGAAGATCGCTTAGTGTAAAAAGTGTAAGTTATAATCTTACCTAAATTATAAGTACGATAAGTCGTTATTTGTTTAAACCAAAACGTAAAAGTATCGCCGATCGTCATGGAGAATAAAATCCACGGGTTTATTGCAAGAATACAGGCTGCAGCCCATGGAGAGATATCTTACTGCGGTCGAACACACTGGACCTGTCAGTTTTTCATAGATTTTCTTAATGTATACGTTCGGGAAGTAGTACGTTTGATTCATTCAAAAGTAAAATACTAAATAATGTTTAAACAATAAATTGAAATAAGTTACTATTAAAATTAGATATTTTCGAAATGTATTTATTAATAGTATCAAACTAAATGAATTACTCCACTCTTTTGCGTAGGTAATTAACATTATTAAAGTGATGCAATATTAGCTAAATTATCCTCAACTTTACTTTTTTTTAACAGGTCAAGAAATAAATACAGGGCAAACCACTCAAACAATCTTTAAGTGACAGTCTTTATCGAATAACAAAATTATGAAACTGTACATCACATTAATAACAATTATATTATAATATCAATTGACGTCATATATTATTTAAAGATTTATAGGCCTATATAATTTTGTTAAGTGATAGAATGAAATTTCGAAAAGGTAAAGAAAAGATCTCTCCTACTCGGGGTAGTACGTTTATCTAAGTTTTGTAAAAAAAGGTTAATTTTAAAACTGGGAATAGGTGTGATGTTCAATTTATATTTGTCGAGCTACATATTGCTCTAACATTTGTCTTTATAGTTAACAAATGAAAGCAAGAATAGAAACAATGTACAAAAATTATATAAATCTATACATTGTTCTTATTTAAACTTGGCTGAAGGAGCTACACAAAATGTAGCGAAAAGTTTGTAACAGTTCCGAAATTCAAACAACTCGCTTTAGTATAAACTTGGACACAGAGTACTTTGCTCCATTTTATGCTTCATTTTATGCTAATTTTAGTATAGTTTGGTGCTCGTACTGGAAGTACTTGATCCAGCTTTCGTTGCAAGAGTGATTATCCTATTAGCAACTTTGATACTGTAAAATACATATATTATACAGGCAAAGTTGTAAAAGCGTATGTTTATGTTTACTGCCCGAAACATACATGTGGCCATAAGCTTACTTAAAACGGTAAAATTTAGTTTTATTTCCAATATTATTGTCAATTAATGCTAACAGTTTTAGTTATTTAAACCATTTTCAAATTAATTAACAACATTAGTAACTACTTTTTCTAGTAATTATTTGTTTAATTACTTTTTTTAATTCTCCAACTATTACAAACTACGAGTTAGTTTGTTACTCGTACAAACAAACTCGTAGTTATATGTGTTATTAAACCTTTATTTGGTAATAGTATTCTTCGTAAAACAATTTGGGTTTCAATACACTCGCAAAAGTAAGTTTAAACATTTAGCGAGTTTCATGAATAACTTTAAGAAGGAAATAACTGAAGAAGGAAAATATGACAATCCGAAAAAACGGTGGATTAAACTAAGCGTCCTTACTGGATTTTCTCCCAATCACGAAAACGTGCAATGCGTTAGAATGCACGTGACATTTTTACACCGCCATTCTGTTTGAAAGTAACGGCTCCATTTATTTTCTAATAGATTTTAAAAAAATCGTGTGGCCGTTTCCCCTAACCGAACCATAACTTAACATAAACTAACCCAACCATAACCTAAACTAAGCTAACCTAACCTAGCCTAACCTAACTTATTTCCTGATAGATTGACTCAAAAACTCGTATGACCTATTTTCCTTAACCTAACTTAACCTAAACTAACCCAACATAACCTAAGCTAAGCTAACCTAACTTAATTACTAATAGATTGACACAAAAACTCGTATGACCTATTTTCCTTAACCTAACTTGACCTAAACTAACCCAACATGACCTAAGCTAAGCTAACCTAACTTAATTACTGATAGATTGACACAAAAACTCGTATGACCTATGTTCCTTAACTGAACCATAACTTGACCTAAACTAACCCAACCATAACCTGAACTAACCCAACTATAAACTAAGCTAAGCTAAGCGAACCTAACCTCCTGATAGATTGACTCAAAAACTCATATGACCTAATTTCCCTAACCGAAACATAACTTAACCTAAACTAACCCAACCATAACCTAAACTAACCTAACTTACTTTCTGTTGGATTAAATCAAAAATTCATATGACCATTTGTCCTAACCAAACCAAAACCTAACCTGGCGTAGCCTAACCATAACCTAACCTAACATTAAACAAATATATTATTACTATACAAACTGAGTGCAATAGTTTATATTAAAAATAGCTTCGTTGCGTAAAAATACGACCTTACTTTTGCTACGCCTCGCTATTCGTCAAACTGCCTATACAAGACTGTTAAATCATTGTTAATTGTTTCGTTTGTGTCTTTA
>JBAIZL010000001.1:191829340-191851840 GCA_036971475.1 Prosapia bicincta
AACTAGTCAGATATGGTTAAGTATCCACATATTAATTAGAAGGTTTTAATTAAAGTAGATATTCGTGGTTCTCTAAAACTAAAACAAAATTAAGGCGTTTACGAGAATTAAAAAAAAAACAACGAATATGAAGGAGTAGGAGTATATGCCATGAGTAGCGTATCTTTGTACTTACTACTCCTTTGACAAGACCTACTTACTTACTAGCCAACGCCCACCCTTGGCTGTTGAGCCATTTGGTGGTGCGCTGACCAGTACAATCGAAAGAGACTGGTCTTTCATTGCCCTCTTCGTTTGGCTGGAATTGCATGTGAGGAGGCGATCTACATCCAAGGTTCCGTTTCCGCACAAAACGCAATTCAGCAAATGGAGGACATGAATCTTGTGGAGGAGTGCCGCCAAGTAGTCGTGGCCAGTAGCCAGGCGGAACAGTGCTACACCTGTGCGGCGGTAAAGGCTACGGATTATTGGTCCTTCGGTGACGATTGTAGCCCAGCTTCTGTTGTGAGAGGCCCTGATTAGGTTTTCTCTCGTGCTGCGATATAAGTCTGAGTACTCTGTATTTTCACTGATTGAAAAGAGGTTGAGGTAAGTGGCTGTGGTAAAGCGGCTCCCTGTTTGGTGAGAGTGTCAGCTTTCTCATTTCCTTCTATATTGACATGACTTGGTACCCACTGAATGTGAATTTGCCAATCCTTTTCCTGAAGGGAAACAACCTGTCTAGTTGTTTTCTACAGAAGAGTGTTCGGTGGCATTCCACTTGTCTGTTGCTAGTGACACCCTGTATTGCGGCCATGGATTCCACAAGAAATGCAGCCTTATAGGTCCCTTTGATTTTTGAGAGTTCAATAGATTCTGCCAAGATAGCTTCAACTTCCCCATCATATTTGCTTTGGTTACTGCCAACGGCCACAGCCCCCTCGAATAGTCGGCTGTGGAACCCAGCTCCTGTTCCATCGCTTGCTGACGATCAATCGGTGTAGATGTGCATCCAGTCATCTGGTGGGAAGTTAGAATTAATAGTTTCCAGGGCTCCTGCTCTTTGTTCTGACGAATTTTATTGACGTTTCCAAGCATTGTGGTTTTGTATTTTAGATTAACTGATGGTAGGTTATTAAAGGTTAGGTGTTGAACCGGTTGAGCTGGTACTTCTGGCTGAATGTTGTATTTATTTAAGAGATCGTTGTACACTGATAGTGAGGATTTTTGGGTTTTTAGCCTTTCGATCGCGTACCTGTAATTTGTCCAACGATGGCTATATGTCCTCTTGTACCGCTCCCGAAAATTGAGTGTTAGTTTGCTTCTTCTAGCTATAATAGGTTCGATTTGGGTTTGGGCCTCCATTGCAGCAACAGGGGTAGATTTAGAAGTCCCTATTATCACTTGAATTGCGCTCTCTAATTGCGCAATCTCACTTGGGTGATCTCTAATTTGCGCGAATTAGCACTTGATGCTGTGATAGTTGCTTCAGCTCCGTATTCGAGGATTGGCCTAACATAACTTTTATAAGCTGCAATAAGGAAATCTTGGTTTGCACCCCAAGTAGTGGCCGTAAGTCGTTTTAATATGTTTGATCTCTTGATGACTCTTTGGGCTCAGTCATCTATATGCGATTTCCAAGATAGTTTTCTGTCTATTGAGACTCCCAAGTATTTAGAGATGTTGTGTTCTTCAAGAACGTTATCTTTTTATTTTAAGATTAAATGTTGGCGCTTGTTGGACAGAGAAAAGAGTTGGAGTGTAGGCTTCGAATGATTCACTGCCATTACGTTTTCATTTGCCGATTGTTCAAGTTTTGATAGGGCGACAGGGTGATATTGATGTAGGCTCGGTACAGAGAAACATTTTGATTCCACTCTATATTCTGTCAGTGTCTTTTTCTTTCAGACACATTAGACCAAAAACCCTTATCCATTCTTCATTTGACTGGCCCTCACCCTGTTTATGACCAAAGCCGGAAACAGCACAGCACTTTACGACCATGAATATTCATCGGAAGCTACGTTTGATATACATAACAATATCCTTCTTGTCTTCTGAATCTCAGTAGTTGTCCCCCATAACTATCTTCTGCTTCCTTGAGTTTCCTTTGACATAGCTGATCCCAATATTTTTTTACATGCAATTCAAATCTATTTGACGCTATGTCCAAGAGTACATTTTCAGTTTGATGGTACGTAGATAGGTAAATTCTATCTCGGTATCATCTGGTTTAAACTTACTAGACTTTCTCGAGATACTTCAAAAAATATTTTCATCAACGTCCCTTTCCTCGGTCTTATTACACAGCTTCAATTATACTCCTGGGATGTGTTAGTGTTCATTTTTTCCTTCTTATTTCTTAGATAATTTTAGTAATATCTGTTTTATCATCTTTTGGAGCCGAAGCCATCATCTTTTGTCGTTGTATTACCTTTCCACATTTAATTAGATTCTAGCCCTGTTCCTTATTTCAAAAACCTTTATTCTCTAATAATTTGCATGCTTCCGCAGGAATTAAGGCAACTAATTTGCACCTTCCTAGTACTCTAATTTTGGATATATCCTCTGTATCTGAAACTATCAGCATCATTTAGACACTTTACCAAACGTCTGAGGTTATTTCTACCCCACGTGTATATATATATATATATATATATATATATATATCTTTTGGAATTTATTTGCTAGAACTTTTAAAAATGTATAGGTCAAAACAGAATCGTAAAATGTTCTATGTTTCTGATAGGCTTTACATATATCTCTTTATTATAAAACTATTTTTCAGGTCCTAGATTTCGTTCTGCTGAGACTCTTCTTCTACTCCTCACTCTTCAAAACTTCCTATTGAGTTGTACTCATAAAATAATGTACTCAGGAACTGTTTGAAAACGCAAAATGTTCCTAAACAGGAATAAATACGAACTGGAACTGTTATGAAAATAATAGCGCTCTTTGTACATAGTTGGTAAAGAATTTAATTTCCTATTATATTAAAAGTTTTCCACCAGCGCAAACGTTTAACGTGGAAAATACGATTCGGAAAATGGAAGGGAATTGGCTTCAGTTTATAGCCTCGTTGCGCTCAAAGCCCTGCAGCGCAATTCACTTAAGGAGGTCTTGAATATTAATAAAGTTGAAGCCGATATTCATTTAGCAGTAAATGAAGAAAACAGTCCCCCTATCCCCCTCCTTTTAGTTTATTTACATCTTGCATCTAAGTACATTCAAATTTAAAACACGAAGAAATTATTCTTTCAAGATGTATATAATTAAACAACATTTAAAACACGAAGAAATTATTCTTTCAAGATGTATATAATTAAACAACATTTAAAACACGAAGAAATTATTCTTTCAAGATGTATATAATTAAACAACATTTAAAACACGAAGAAATTATTCTTTCAAGATGTATATAATTAAACAACATTTAAAACACGAAGAAATTATTCTTTCAAGATGTATATAATTAAACAACATTTAAAACATGAAGAAATTATTCTTTCAAGATGTATATAATTAAACAACATTTAAAACACGAAGAAATTATTCTTTCAAGATGTATATAATTAAACAACATTTAAAACACGAAGAAATTATTCTTTCAAGATGTATATAATTAAACAACATTTAAAACACGAAGAAATTATTCTTTCAAGATGTATATAATTAAACAACATTTAAAACACGAAGAAATTATTCTTTCAAGATGTATATAATTAAACAACATTTAAAACACGAAGAAATTATTCTTTCAAGATGTATATAATTAAACAACATTTAAAACACGAAGAAATTATTCTTTCAAGATGTATATAATTAAACAACATTTAAAACACGAAGAAATTATTCTTTTAAGATGTATATAATTAAACAACATTTAAAATAATACGGGCTATAATTTACTTCAAATTGTAAATTCTAGGATGAAAATATTACTGGTAGTCTTCGGCGTTTTAACTTGGATTGAAATATTTTGAAACCTTATGTCTAAGAGTTATGTTATTTTAACACAGTAGACAAACATTTCATATGTGAAAACTATAGAATAAATTAATTAAAGCTCAACCACAACCCTGCATTCATTGTTACAAACCTTTCAAGAATATTTGAAATGATGGTTTAAAACTGTAATATTTTTTAAAATTCTTCGTGTTCTTTCATAATTTGTATTTTATATCTACATATTATTAGGTATGGTGGCATGCCTTTATAATTACTGTCATCTATTACATAGATCTCCTTTCGACTTCTTTTTTCAATTAATCCTACAAGTTCCCATTCTCCCTGTATGTATCATGTTCAAAGTTTCAATTAATAATAAAATACATTTTTTCATCCACTCAAGTACAAATACATTTTTTTTACTTGTAGTAGATGACAATTGCTGTTAACACAGTTTTTACAAATATTTCCAATAATTAAATTTAATGAATTAATTTTAGTTTTATATGGGAGAAAAGCTTTTCACAAAAGAGGGGAGGAATGCAAAATAGTTATTTCGTCCCACTTGGCTTAAAATAAGTGATAACATATCATTTCATAAAATAGCTGATTTTATCTTACAGGATTTGTGGTAGAACAACTCTTTTAAGGCATAGGTTATATTACTTTATTTATATTAATTGTCATTATTTAATAAAAATCTACTAAAATAAATTTTTCCTTTGTTGACTTAGGTAAAAATTGACTTTAAAACATTTTTGTTATATTTTGTTTTATAAAAACCAAATCTTTTGGAATAAAAACAGCTCATGTCACTACATTATTTTTAACGTTAAATAGTTCTGTTATTTATTGCTATGATTAATTCAACAATTTGAATAAATAATAACAAAACTTATAATCAAGGTATGTTATAATGCAAAATAGCCTTCCTTTTTACAAAACTTCTCTCGTGTAAGATAATAGCATACAGAATATTTCTATAAGAATGCCAATTATTGTGATTATTTGGAAAAATTTTGTTTGTTTTAGTATTTGTGAAAAGAGCAAAGGTATAAATAATTTAATGAAAGGAAGTGAGTTACAACAGTTTTAAAATGTAGCAACTAATGAGGAATGACTTAGAGATAAAGTAAATACATAAAAAAGTTTTAGCATAACTATATGTAGTAGTAAGTACCGTGATAATGGTACTGTGATAAATACTAATAATAAATACACAAAAACCTCTTAACCACAAACTTTCTTTAATTTACCCTAATGTACATTTCAGTTACAAAGTAACCATCCTCAGAGGGATAACATACAAAGACTGATTAACGCTAGAAAAATACCTTATCTATAATCTACAGAACTAGTTCCTCCCACTCCGACCGCCGCGGCCCCACCTGTTAAACAAGGCGTAGCCACGCCCATCGAGTGAAAGCAAGATATCTAACGTCAACTTACTAAAATATAAATTAAAATACAATAAAAACATAATTAAAATTGTTTTTTGAAATTATAACCAACACAAAATTTAATATAAAAATCATAATCCTATTTAACAAATGAATATAAAACTGAATGAATAAAATCAGAATTTAATAAATTCTCAGGTTTATGTTTACTAATTTTTAAACTTTCAAAACTATTTAATAACTTATTAGTTCTAACATTCTTAATTAACTTGACATTATTAACATTAAACTAATAAGTTTTTAAATAGTTTTGAAAGTTTAAAAATTAGTAAACATAAACCTGAGAATTTATTAAATTCTGATAGAGGTCCTATTCCTAATTCAATTTTATATTCATTTGTTAAATAGGATTATGATTTTTATATTAAATTTTGTGTTGGTTATAATTTCAAAAAACAATTTTAATTATGTTTTTATTGTATTTTAATTTATATTTTAGTAAGTTGACGTTAGATATCTTGCTTTCACTCGATGTGCGTGGCTACGCCTTGTTTAACAGGTGGGGCCGCGGCGGTCGGAGTGGGAGGAACTAGTTCTGTAGATTATAAATAAGGTATTTTTCTAGCGTTAATCAGTCTTTGTATGTTATCCCTCTGAGGATGGTTACTTTGTAACTGAAATGTACATTAGGGTAAATTAAAGAAAGTTTGTGGTTAAGAGGTTTTTGTGTATTTATTATTAAATTCAACCACAGTATATTCCTAATAAATAGTGTGATAAATACCTTTTAAAAAAAACTTTTTTAACCTTTCTAAGAGCTTGAACAAAATTTATAGTATGTAGATTTTAAAAAAAAACCTGTAGCTATTATATTTAAAATATTTTTCTATAAAATATATACTCAAGAGTCATAAAAAAGCTTTTAGTAATTTTTTACATTAAAATAATATTATTACATTTTTTTCAAAATCCGCGTTATAAATTTTGTTCAAACTCATACAGAAAGTTTTTCTTAAATATGTAAGTATTCCCTTATCACAGTGGCATTATCACTACTTACTTACCTTATCTACTACCGCATACTACTATACAGTATACAGTTAAATAGTTATACTAAAGGTATTTTGTGCATTTGCTTTATCTCAAAGTCATTCCTCATGGGTTGCAACATTCCTATTCTAAAACATTTGTAACTCAATGCTTTACATTACATTATTTACACGGTTGTTTTTTTTCATAACTACCGAGACAAACATAACGAAACAAACAAGAGCATTGGCTTTGCAACAAAAACTAGCTTTAATTGTTTATGCACTCAAGAAACATTAGTATAAACAGCCAGAATATATTTTTGTTATACGTTTTGTTAGGATTTAAATTAAGGATTCATTTAACTGCAGCACCGACATACATTGTTGCTTTTCCTAGGATTTGGATGAAATATTTAGGGTTTCTATAAAACATTTCGTTTGTTAAGTCATCCAACTGGGCAAGTGTTGTTTTTAAATAACGCAATAAAGTTTTTTTTTAATCTAGCAAGACAATTGTTATTGAAACTGAATAGAATTAGGTTTCGTTACAAAGCACCCTCTTCGGCTAGTTGAAATGAGCCAGACATGAAACGTTGAAAGGTTTGTTCAGAAATTCGGAAAGGAAGAAAACCAAAACAAATTAAATTACGTGTTGCCGCACTGTAAACATTTGTACTGACAAACCAAAAAGGCGAACACAAGTCGCAGGAAGGGGTTAATGCAATTCTGAGATAAACACAATATACAATCAAGCCGTTTTTGAAACTACTTACATTTGTGACTACATGGCTATTTAATTGAATGTAATCCATAAAGAATGTGGGGAATAAATTTTTTTTTAATCTAAACAAACCTTGATCTCTGATATAAATTTCCTTGTGCCTGGTCTGACAAGTTCCTTACAATGTATCAAAACCTCAAAATATTTAATTTATAATCAATGAGACACAGTTGCTTAAAATTCATAAAACATAAACATTAGCATTAGACAATTTAGTTGCAATGACATTTTATATCGATGTGAGAATGTGTGTATAAATACACACACCCCAACCAACGACACACACACACAAACACACACACACACACACACACACACATATACTCCTATATATTATATATATTATATATTATATATATATATATATATATATATATATATATATATAAAACAAAAGACAGGATAACAATCCTTAGCAATGTTTTTGTAGGGTTGTCGGCATGATAACGATCATGTAAACGAACAACATTGCTTTTAGAATCTCTGCTACTATAATCCTCTCATGCATTTAATTATGTTATATTAGTCTTAATAAAAGTTGTTCTAGAATTATTGGCATGATGACGATCACGTTAAGAAACACTATTGCTTTTACAATCTCTGATACTATAATCCTCTCAAACAGTTAAATATGTTTATTAGTCCTAATAAACGTTGTTGTAGGATCATCGGCATGATAACGATTAGGTTAAGAAACAATATTGCTTTTACAATCTTTGATACTATAATCCTCTCAAGCAGTTAAATATGTTTATTAGTCCTAATAAACGTTGTTGTAGGATCATCGGCATGATAACGATTAGGTTAAGAAACAATATTGCTTTTACAATCTTTGATACTATAATCCTCTCAAGCAGTTAAATATGTTTATTAGTCCTAATAAACGTTGTTGTAGGATCATCGGCATGATAACGATTAGGTTAGAAACAATATTGCTTTTAGAATCTCTGTTACTATAATCCTCATAAGCAGTTAAATATGCTATTCTAAATCTTACTGCACATTGTTGTAGGATTATCGGGATGATAACGATCATGTAAAGGAACAAAATGGTTTTTAGAATCTCTGCTACTATAATCCTTTCAAGCAGTGAAATATGTTATTGCAAATCTTACTGAAAATTGTTGTAGGATTATCGGCGTGATACCGATCATGTAAAGAAACAATATTGCTTTTAAAATCCCTGCTACTATTATCCTCTCAAGCAGTTAAATATAGAATTGTAAATCTTACTGAGCATTGTTTTAGGATTATCGGCATCATAACGATCATGTAAAGAAACAATATTGCTTTTAGAATCCCAGCTACTATAATCCTCTCAAACAGTGAAAATATGTTATTTTAAATCTTACTGCACATTGTTGTAGGATTATCGGGATGATAACGATCATGTAAAGGAACAAAATGGTTTTTAGAATCTCTGCTACTATAATCCTTTCAAGCAGTGAAATATATTATTGCAAATCTTACTGAAAATTGTTGTAGGATTATCGGCATGGTAACGATCATGTATAGAAACAATATTGCTTTTAAAATCCCTGCTACTATTATCCTCTCAAGCAGTTAAATTTAGAATTGTAAATCTTACTGAGCATTGTTTTAGGATTATCGGCATCATAACGATCATGTAAAGAAACAATATTGCTTTTAGAATCTCAGCTACTATAATCCTCTCAAACAATGAAAATATGTTATTCTAAATCTTACTGGACACTGTTGTAGGATTATCGGCATTATAACGATCATGTAAAGGAACAATTTTGCTTTTAGAATCTCAGCTACTATAATCCTCTCAAACAGTGAAAATATGTTATTTTAAATCTTACTGAACATTGTTGTAGGATTATCGGCATTATAACGATCATGTAAAGGAACAATTTTGCTTTTAGAATCTCAGCTACTATAATCCTCTCAAACAGTTATATATAGAATTGTAAATCTTAGTGAACAATGTTGTAGTATTTACGGTCTAGTAACGGTAATGTAAAGAAACAATATTGCTTTTAGAATCCCTGCTACTATAATCCTCTCAAACAGTTAAATATAGAATTGTAAATCTTAGTGAACATTGTTGTAGCATTATCGGCGTGATACCGATCATGTAAAGAAACAATATTGCTTTTAGAATCCCTGCTATTATAATCATCTCAAACAGTTAAGTTTAGAATTGTTAATCTTACTGAACATTGTTGTAGGATTATAGGCTTGATACCGATCATGTAAAGAAACAATATTGCTTTTTAAATCTCTGCTACTAGAGCCCTCTCAAGCAATTAAATAGGTTATTATAAATCGTACTGAACATGCTTGTAGGATTATCGACAAGATAACGAATAGGTTAGAAACAATATTGCTTTTAGAATCTCTGTTACTATAATCCTCATAAGCAGTTAAATATGTTATTCTAAATCTTACTGCACATTGTTGTAGGATTATCGGGATGATAAAGATCATGTAAAGGAACAAAATGGTTTTTAGAATCTCTGCTACTATAATCCTTTCAAGCAGTGAAATATGTTATTGCAAATCTTACTGAAAATTGTTGTAGGATTATCGGCGTGATACCGATCATGTAAAGAAACAATATTGCATTTAGAATCCCTGCTACTATAATCCTCTCAAACAGTTAAATATAGAATTGTAAATCTTAGTGAACATTGTTGTAACATTATCGGCATGGTAACGATCATGTAAAGAAACAATATTGCTTTTAGAATCCCTGCTACTATAATCCTCTCAAACAGTTAAATATAGAATTGTAAATCTTAGTGAACATTGTTGTAGCATTATCGGCGAGAAACCGATCATGTAAAGAAACAATATTGCTTTTAGAATCCCTGCTACTATAATCCTCTCAAACAGTTAAATATAAAATTGTAAATCTTAGTGAACATTGTTGTAGGATTATCGGCATGGTAACGATCATGTAAAGAAACAATATCGCTTTTAGAATCCCTGCTACTATAATCCTCTCAAACAGTTAAATATAAAATTGTAAATCTTAGTGAACATTGTTGTAGGATTATCGGCATGATACCGATCATGTAAAGAAACAATATTGCTTTTAGAATCTCTGCTACTATAATATTCTCAAGTAGTATAATATTTTGTTGTAAATCGTAGTGAACTTTGTTGTAGGATTATCGGCTCGATATCGATCATGTAAGGAACAATATTTCTTTTAGAATCTCTGATACAATAATCCTCTTAAGCAGCTAAATATGTTATTGTAAATCTTAGTGAACATTGTTGTAGGATTATTGACATGATAACGATCATGTAAAGGAACAACATTGCTTTTAGAATCTCTGATACTATAATCCTCTCAAGCAGTTAAATATGTTATTGTAAATCTTAGTGAACATTGTTGTAGGATTATTGACATGATAACGATCATGTAAAGGAACAACATTGCTTTTAGAATCTCTGATACTATAATCCTCTCAAGCAGTTAAATATGTTAATATAAATCTTAGTGAACATTGTTGTAGGATTATTGACATGATAACGATCATGTAAAGGAACAACATTGCTTTTAGAATCTCTGATACAATAATCCTCTTAAGCAGCTAAATATGTTATTGTAAATCTTAGTGAACATTGTTGTAGGATTATTGACATGATAACGATCATGTAAAGGAACAACATTGCTTTTAGAATCTCTGATACTATAATCCTCTCAAGCAGTTAAATATGTTAATATAAATCTTAGTGAACATTGTTGTAGGATTATTGACATGATAACGATCATGTAAAGGAACAACATTGCTTTTAGAATCTCTGATACAATAATCCTCTTAAGCAGCTAAATATGTTATTGTAAATCTTAGTGAACATTGTTGTAGGATTATTGACATGATAACGATCATGTAAAGGAACAACATTGCTTTTAGAATCTCTGATACAATAATCCTCTTAAGCAGCTAAATATGTTATTGTAAATCTTAGTGAACATTGTTGTAGGATTATTGACATGATAACGATCATGTAAAGGAACAACATTGCTTTTAGAATCTCTGATACAATAATCCTCTTAAGCAGCTAAATATGTTATTGTAAATCTTAGTGAACATTGTTGTAGGATTATTGACATGATAACGATCATGTAAAGGAACAACATTGCTTTTAGAATCTCTGATACTATAATCCTCTCAAGCAGTTAAATATGTTAATATAAATCTTAGTGAACATTGTTGTAGGATTATTGACATGATAACGATCATGTAAAGGAACAACATTGCTTTTAGAATCTCTGATACAATAATCCTCTTAAGCAGCTAAATATGTTATTGTAAATCTTAGTGAACATTGTTGTAGGATTATTGACATGATAACGATCATGTAAAGGAACAACATTGCTTTTAGAATCTCTGATACTATAATCCTCTCAAGCAGTTAAATATGTTAATATAAATCTTAGTGAACATTGTTGTAGGATTATTGACATGATAACGATCATGTAAAGGAACAACATTGCTTTTAGAATCTCTGATACAATAATCCTCTTAAGCAGCTAAATATGTTATTGTAAATCTTAGTGAACATTGTTGTAGGATTATTGACATGATAACGATCATGTAAAGGAACAACATTGCTTTTAGAATCTCTGATACAATAATCCTCTTAAGCAGCTAAATATGTTATTGTAAATCTTAGTGAACATTGTTGTAGGATTATTGACATGATAACGATCATGTAAAGGAACAACATTGCTTTTAGAATCTCTGATACTATAATCCTCTCAAGCAGTTAAATATGTTATTGTAAATCTTAGTGAACATTTTTGTAGAATTATCGACATGATAACGAACATGTAAAGGACCACAATGCTTTTAGAATCTCTACTACTATAATCCTCTCAAGCAGTGAAATATGTTAGACTGTTGCTTCAGTCTTTCAGTAAATAAAATATGTTTTCCTAAAATAAATTCTCCATTCATCTATGTCAGAGTATGGGCCGTTGTTGTAGCGCTTACAAAGCCCTATTAAGGATTATTGAATACCACTAACAAGACCGACCACCTTGAAGAGACCACGAACCTGGTATTAGAAAACATAGGGCTATAGCCGACTCTAATAAAGTGACCGTTACTCCTGAGGAAACCTTGCTACAGTTGTTCACTCTCTACACTAAACCCCCAATTATTGAGTTCAAATATAAACAAAGTTACCTACAAGAATCTAAATTGTCCAAATACCTAGGCATTAAACTGGACACTAAACTCTCATAGAAAAACCACATACAGGAGGTATCTGAGGACGTTCTTTCCACCGCTTGTAAGGCCTATGTCAGACCCTCCATGCAATACGCTTCAAGTTACGCCACTGGCCAGTCAACCGAATCCACAAAAGTTAGATAAAATCCAGAATACTACAGTTAGAATCATTCATCACAGCCTTCTCAACACCTTATGTTCGCAATGGAAATGCAAACTTGCATAAAACCATTACAAATAAGGGGCGAAAAACTAACACATAAGTTTTAGGAACGCTCAAGAAGAGTAAATCTCTGATAATAGACTAATTATAAAAAGGCTGCACAAATACTGAAAACCCAGCTAGGCCCACTACAACATGCTGAAGAACTGATAAGAAAGATTAACATCGGTGAATCAAACCTAATCCAGCTCAAAACCTTTAACAGGTCGACTGTTGCCATGCCTCTCAAAAGATTTTCGTTTCTAAACTTAAAGACCCCCAAGCATCTTGCACTCCAAGAAGAACTAAAAATGTCTGCCCTTGAGACAATGCACACTTTATATCCTGAACCAGACTGGCTGCACTTCTACGCCGATGGATCTAAACTTGTTCCCACTGGAGTTGGCGCTGGAGTTTTCTCCAAACTATTTGAAACCAGCCAAGGCGTTAGGGCAAACGCAAGTAATTTTGATATGGAAGTAACGGCATTGCGACTGGCCACAGAGGCACTTGCTGCTCATCTCCCAGCAACGAACCACCAGCGAACTGTTTTCTTTATAGTCTCCTAAGCCGCCATAATATCAATACCCGACAACTCTCAACAGACAGTTTTTTAAAAAATTCACTACAGAGAAGCAATATCACATCTACAAAATCCCTGGTCAATTAGCCTTCAATGAATCCCAAGTTACGTTTTCATCGCAGGCAACAAAAGAGCAGACGATCCAGCAAATAATGGAGCACAGATGCAACAACCAAATGCAGAAGCGAGCCCCACCTCTACCAAACACCTTATCGATGCAACCCCGAACAACTTCATGAAACAAGGCCACGAGGAAGCTAGCAGAGGGAAACAGTGGGGATCACTAGCAGTCGCAACCCTCTGCCGCCCAAAAACGATAGGGCAACTGTCTTGGCTGTCTTTCGACTCCTGACAGGACACGACTATCTCCAGGTCCACTTTTACCGTTTTGGCAGAATCAGATAGTGCAAACTCTGTCACGATGGTGTCATGAATGGAGACCACATCTCAACCTGGCCTGAGCTGGACCGCCAACTGTCCAGAACCGGTCGTTACTGAGAGGTTCGACGCCAAATGGTTCAACAGCCAAGAGCGGCCATTGGCTAAAGTAAAGTAAGTAGATTATTGGCAGAATATGGATCGATGTATTAGCATTTATCTAAATCCTCATGCCCAATCATCTGGCTTTGTGTATAATAAACTATCGTAATGAGTTTTAATCATATGGGTAGAATTAGTGTACAGAACGCACTTACTCTGAAGGTTAAAAAGAAGAAACCCACCAATGATTCTAGTTCCATGAGCCTATCGTTACCAAGCAGAGCGAAAGGAATGTTTAGATTCCAATTCATATTAAAACCTCTGGTTTGAGAAGCGTTATAGGGGATTGGAATATTGCTGTCTTTATAAATATTTGTAGACAATAACCGGAAGGATAATTTTAACTAACAAGGCTACGATGATTTTACAGCATTCGCGCTATTTGCAGCGTGAGTGAAATTGAGGGAAATGGGTGGGCTGAAAAACTAGACGGCAGTATTTAATAATTGAAAGAAAATATTTTGCTCAAGACATTCAGGATTTAACAGCCGTTTATATATTGTGTTTAGAGAATAAACAATATTTGTGAAATACTGAATTAACATTAAGTTATCACTGACCTTGCAAAAAGTAATGATTCATGTTGGGTTGAAACGCAACCCTTCCTTCCTTATCCACCGCTTTGTTCCAGATTGCTGTTGCTGACAGTGTAAGTTGTTAACAGGCTGATCACTTCTGCACACAATGGGCGCTATAATAGAGACGCCAGCCGTGCGTAAGCAACACAGACAAATGTTAATTTTGTCAATTTCAAGAAATCATAACGTTTTGTGCTCCACTAAATTTAATTACCTTTATGTAAATAAATTGTTTTATTCACTGCTTTATAATTTATGATTTTATTACAAACATATAATTTATCACATATAATTTATAAATTATAATTTATCGACATGTCAGAGTTATTTACGTTTGAGTTTGATTAACGACTTTGAGCTTTGGCTTAATTAAAACCAGGATATTTTATAACACAATACAGCTATTAGAAATCACGCCACTGTTCTGAAACTCTAACTTATGAGAAATCTATTTTCATTCTAATTTTTTATGTGATGTTTTCTTTCTATATTTTTGTACGTTTTCTTTCTACATTCATATGTTAAATGGACATGCGTCAATAAAAAGATAAAATGATTGATGGAATTGTGTTAAAGTTATTGACATTCACGCCATATTTTCTAGGCGTAGCTAGGCTTTAAGTAATCATCTCTTATATGTTGTAGTGCTTTGCAGAGTTTGAGAATGTCCTGATAACTCTCCTCTAGTAATTTTACTTTAATTTATTATCTACTGTAGTTTTCTTGACAAGGTCAATCTGTGTTTGTTATTAGATATCAAGGGGTAAATTATTAGGTTAACTACCATAAATAATACAGTAAAAGAAAGACAGGTAACGTCGATAGAAAGCAAGAAAGAGTTAAGAAATCAGGCTGGAATTCCACAATTGTTTTAGAAAAGACGACAGGAATTATTGATTGGGTGCAAGAATTTCTTAAGAAATCAGGCTAGGCACCACAAATGTTATAGAAGGAAAGCAGTAGCGATAAAAACCAATGAAATGTTAAGAAATGGGCTAGACAACACTAATATTATGGAAGAAAGAAGGCAGGTGATAACAAGAGAAAGCTATTAAAAGTTACGAAATTAGTCTAGCCTCTAGAAATGTTATAGAAGAAATGAGACATGTTATATAGACGAAAAGCCATGAAAGGTTAAGAAATCAGGCCAGCCACCGCAGATATTGTAGAAAAGAGAAGACAGGAGATATTAATAGAATGCGATGACTGGTTACGAAATCAGTCTAGCCACCACAAATGCTATACAAGATAGAAAACAGGTAATATGTTTTTCTTTTAGAAGAAAGAGAGGTAATACCGAGAGAAAGTAATGAAAGGTTAAGAAATGTCTTTCTCTACATATGTTATAGAGGAAAGAAGACAGGTAATATAGAGAAAAAGCAATGAAAATTATCCGCCGCAAACGCTATAAAAGAAAGAAGATCGGTAATATTGAGACAAAGCTATGAAAGATTAAGGAATCACGTAACCATAAAGAAGAAGAAAAATAAAGAAGACAGGTAATAATAAGAGAAAGTGATGAAAGGTTCAGGAATCACGTAACCTTAAAGAAGAAGATGATTAAAGAAGACAGGTAATATAGAGAAAAAGTAATGAAGGTTATCCGCCACAAACACTATAAAAGAAAGAAGATCGGTAATATTGAGAGAAAGCGATGAAATATTAAGGGATCACGTAACCACCACAAAATAAAGTAGACAGGTGATATCGAGAAAAAGTGATCAAAGGTTAAGAAATCACGTAACCTTAAAGAAGAAGAAAAATAAAGAAGATCGGCAATACTGAAAGAAAGCGATGAATGATTAATGAATCACGTAACCACCAGAAAATAAAGAAGACAGTTGATATAGAGAAAAAGTGATGAAAGGTTAAGAAATTACGTAACCTTAAAGAAGAAGACAAATAAAGAAAACAGGTAATATTGAAAGAAAGCTATGAAAGATTAAGAAATCACATAACCACCACAAAACAAAGAAGACAGGTGATATCAAGAGAAAGTGATGAAAGGTTAAGGAATCACGTAACCTTAAAGAAGAAGACAAATTAAGAATACAGGTATATTGAGAGAAAGCGATGAAAGATTAAGGAATCACGTAACCACCACAAAATAAAGAAGACAGGTGATATCAAGAGAAAGTGATGATAGGTTAAGGAATCACGTAACCTTAAAGAAGAAGACAAATTAAGAATACAGGTATATTGAAAGAAAGCGATGAAAGATTAAGGAATCACGTAACCACCACAAAATAAAGAAGACAGGTGATATCGACAGTATGTGATGAAAGGTTAAGAAATCAGGCTAGCCGATACAAATTTTATAGAACGAATGAGACAGGTAATATCGAGGAAAAGTAGAGAAAGGTTAGAAATCAGCCTAGCCGCCCCAAGCTCTATTAAAAAAAGAAGACAGGTAATATTCAGAGAAAGCGATGAAAGGTAAAAAATCAGCTGCCATAATATAATTTATCAATAATTACATTAATATATTTTAATATACTCATCTTCATTTCTGTTAGGAATATTTCCGTATATTTGAGTCCATTTTTTTGCCTTTCTCAACATTACAATATTTTTCTCTGTTGACCCATTTCGGAATGACTCCATTTTCAAAACTTTAACCGTACTTCTCTGTTGACGCGTTTCGGAATGACTCCATTTTCAAATTTTTAATCGTACATTTAGAGTCTTATCGGCAAAACGATAACAGGTGAAAGATAACAGCTTAATATCAAGAGCCGGATGATGATAGTAAAAATATTGGGATTTTATATTAGGAGTACGATTGAAGTTTTGCAAATAGAGTCATTCCGAAACGCGTCAACAGAAAAAAAACTCTATAAATATTGTAATGTTAGGAAAGGCAGAAAAATGTATTCAAATATATATTAATATATTATTGCATTACCATATAGCATTCTGAGATATATATAAGGTTTCAAGTCTCTAAGTCAATTGGAAGCTAGTTTAAAATTGTTTTAACATTAATTTGTGGCTAATAGAGAAACTAAATTGTACCAAAAACAGGTTCAACATATCAGGCTAGACATCCCACAGGTATAAAATACCGAAGCTAGTTGGTTAAAACTAAGAACGTTACGTCGAGAGATATCTAAAGAAGTACATTGTGTGAGGCTATTACAAAAATTATAAAATTATTCCTTGGAAAATGGTGATTCTTAAATCATCTTCAGAGAATTACAGTGATGAGAGTTCCAAGCTGAAAGCAGATCATCTTTCAAAACAATATCTCAAGTCATTTGTGTTCGAAGAAATCTTTTATGAAGGTTCAACATTTTTCATTATTTAAATTTATTATAAAAACGTAAAATTATTCTGCTATAGTGAAGATCCTTTTAACAATAAAACTATTTAATCTGGATTTATAAAAATGCAAATACTATTCTTAGTATTTTCAATATTTCCTTATGTCTAATTTATTTATACTATTTACTATTTCTGTTTTGCTTCCACTTTAAAGTTTAAAATTTGAATAATATTATTCATGAGAGTTTTTAGGTAAGCAGTTTTGCTATATTTTGTAAGTAGAAATAATGCCAATAAGGCATGAATTATGAGGGACATCATTTATTCTTTAAATTAAAAAAGGTTAAATTAATAAAATTCGATCATTCTCTAATTTTCCAATTATTATTCGTTATTAAAACTTTTATTTAGCAGAACTTATTATATTTCTTTCTGTGTATAATCGTTCCATGGTAACAACGAGTGGTTGTATTGTGAGTGGTAGTATTTCTGATAGTTTTTATGAGGGATAATATATATACAAGTTTTTTCTAAGCCACACTATCATTCGTATTTCAATATATTTCAACAATATGTTCAACAAATATATATATATATATATATATATATATATATATATATATATATATGCAGCCTGTATTTAAGTAGGAAAATAAAACTTATGCTGTGTAAGACGTTGATGCGCCCCGTACTAACTTATGCCTCTAGCTTCGGCATTAACGAGGAATGAGAAAAACCACCTCACTATCTTCGAGAGGAAGATCCTAAGGAGGATCGTAGTGAGCAGCGGCGGAGGAGAAAAAATTGTGAGCTTTACGAACTTTTGAGGAACCCAATATAGAGAAAGTAATAAGAATTAGAGGACTGCCCATGGCAGGGCATGTGCCCGGTATAGATGAGAGTGCTGTACCCAGAAGGCTATTAGATGGAACTATCTACAAAATGAGTGCAAAAGGGTGTACTAGACTTAAAAGGATAGATTAGACGGATAGCAGCGGATCATTGAGGAAGCCAATGTCTACATCGGAATGTGTCCCATTGAAGATAGAAATATATATATATATATATATATATATATGTGTGTGTGTGTGTGTGTGTGTGTGTGTATGTATATATATATATATATATATATATATATATATATATATATATATATATATAAAGAACATAAGTCAAAATAGAAATACAAGAATTATAATTGATTTTACAATTCAATCCTGATGATGTTGGTACTGTTAGCCAACGAAAACCTTTGAATTGTAAATTCAATTATAATTCTTGTATTTGCATTTTGACTTATGTTCTTTATTAATACACACGAATACATATTACGATATTTATATATATAAAGAAAGAGAGTGAGATTTTATAAATACGAAAGAACGCATTGAACTAGTGTATTATATTGTGTTGTTTGCAACTTATGTGTATTCAATGTACCAGTGCGAATAGTAGGGCTAATTTCTGAAACTGCCCTTCGAAAGAACTGAGTTACCCCTTTTAAACCAAGTTTTGAAACTCTCCCTGGGCCGAGGACGGTGTACATGGCTATAAGGGATATAATTCGATTAATTTGCAAGTAATTAATGCAATACATTTACCTGGAGTTGTCAGCTTGCCTGTTCGCTACAAACCCTTTAAAGATAATGCGAGGTCTTCGGTGAAACAAGTTTACATATTTTGCTGCAACTGTTCGTGTGTATAGAAATTTTTAGTTTACAATGATGCTTTGCAAAGCTGGTAACCAAATTACTATGGTACATGTTTACAATCTTATATACCATGTATTTAGTTATACGGAAAAGTAAATACATATACATGATCACCATGGACATGTCGGTTAAGAGTTTCTTTGACCTATTTTTTAAATAAATATTTTAAAATTAATTACATTGTTAAGAAGCTTGCCCTAATTATAATAAAGGAATTAAAACAGGGAGGTAAACTACACAATGGATGGTCTATAAGACCTTTTGCTGGAGGTTTTGAATCCATTTGTCCTGAAAACAAATTTGAGGGGATTCAGTTTGTTCCATTTTACATCGGTTAGAAAAATATTATTTACAAGTTAAGTATTACAATAAGATTCCGGCGTCGTGCATGGAGGAATGGAAGCTCGTATTTAATTATTTAAAAATATAACTCGCAATCTGTTTACATTCCTATACTTAAAGTTACATCCTCACTTTGTTTCCTAGGCTATGTTTCATCTATTTTTTAACCCTTTTAGCGGCAATGTCCGTGTATGCGGAAGTTTTAACCCAGCCGAGAAAAACCCACCTCCGTATTCACGTAAGTTGGTATAAATTGCTGTATCAATTATATTGATGATCAAAACCAAATGTTGTTTATATCAAAATGTTTGGAAAGAAATTTACAATAATGAATATATACTTTTATAGTACAAACTACAGTAATAGTAACCAAAATCAGCGATTATTTACATGGCGTTTTACAAACATTGGAGTCACATTTACAATTTTAGAGACATTAGTGTACTTTATGCATATTACTGTAGTTTCAGTTTTTCTTAGTAATCATATGTGTAATGGTGAACAAAAATTCTAAGTGTGGATTTTGATGTCCAAAGTAAAAATAATGTTTTAAACTAAAATGTAAGAACATATTTTTTGCTATTTACTTTACTAAAAATATTAGTTATCAGAGTTTTTCCTGTATGATTTCCTGTATGACACAATATAAAAAAGAGTATGGCTCTATTTAATAAATTAATTATTTTAGGGCTATTTTAGTGAAATCTTACATTAATAAAAACGGCTTGGCTTTTCCCAGTAGTACTACAGCAAAAAGGACTGGCATTTCTCAGTAGTACTGCAGCAGAAAGGGCTGGCATCTCTCAGTAGTACTGCAGCAGAAAGGGCTGGCATCTCTCAGTAGTACTGCAGCAGAAAGGTCTGGCATCTCTCAGTAATACTGCAGCAGAAAGGGCTGGCATCTCTCAGTAGTACTGCAGCAGAAAGGGCTGGCATCTCTCAGTAGTACTACAGCAGAAAGGGCTGGCATCTCTCAGTAGTACTGCGGCAGAAAGGGCTGGCATCTCTCAGTAGTACTGCAGCAGAAAGGGCTGGCATCTCTCAGTAGTACTGCAGAAAGGGCTGGCATCTCTCAGTAGTACTACAGCAGAAAGGGCTGGCATCTCTCAGTAGTACTGCAGCAGAAAGGGCTGGCATCTCTCAGTAGTACTGCAGCAGAAAGGGCTGGCATCTCTCAGTAGTACTACAGCAGAAAGGGCTGGCATCTCTCAGTAGTACTGCAGCAGAAAGGGCTGGCACTTTTTATACATATAGTGCAAAAGTGAGCTGGCATTTCTCAGACATATTTTTTTTCTAGTAAAAGGGTTAAACTTTACAAGAAGTTTAAGTTACGCATACCTTTTTGAAAGCACTGTTGATATGTTAATTTTTTTCTAATTCTTACAGATAAAAATGGTTAATATGTTTTAATAAAATGTTTCTCTGAGAAAATGTTTTTATTAGGGGAATAACGTAAAGCATTATGTCACAGTGTTGCAGAAGTACGACGGAGAAACACTGTTTCTGACAAATGTGCACAGATCCGACATGGGTATTTATCTGTGCATCGCAAGCAATGGAATTCCCCCGTCTGTAAGCAAGAGGTTTCTTATCCAAGTGCAATGTGAGTATACTGTTACGTATTTAATTAAAAATTATAAAACCCTTTTTACATAACATAAAATTAAACTAATTCTGCGCGCCTGTTTGAAAAAATATTTTTAGTGTAAAATTATATTTGTATGTGATTTGTTTCACAACAGGGTAGTGAAAAACATAGCTTTTATAACAGTTGACTCCACGTAAGAAGAGACCTTGCCCACACCGTTTACAATTAGGACACCATCATTTCCTTTCACTAGTCCTACCTAATTCCATCTACCTTTCTCTATCCTTCTCCTGCCAAGAGGATATAACATTATACTACTCTTTATGGCGTCATTAGGGAGTAGCCCGAACAATTGATGCCACGACCCCATCCACCTTCAACCAAGGCGTTTAAGCCGCTGCCTTAATCTAACCTAAGTCACAAACGTTAGTATTTTTAGGCGAGGGTACTAACAATAGCTGGTCGAATTGACGCTTCTAAAATAATCGATTTCTTTAAAACGTCTACAGATTTACGTACAAACTTGTACAAGCATGTCTGTTTTTATAACCAATTCGGTAATTTACATTTTATCAATCAATTCTTTGTATATTTTTGTAAATTATCATTTCCTTATAAAAGAAATTATTCAATTATAAGCAATCATTAATGGTGACTTTTTTTTCAAATACTTGACTTAATATAACGTCAAAAGCTTAAACGTTTGTACAATCATGACTTTCTGACTTATATAATTTAGTAAACGTTTGCCGAAAGCCATGTACAAGAAAATTCACGGCAGATAGACAATAACTTCAACTTTTCATATCTCGTTACTACTGAACCTTGTTCCTTGTGAAATAATTTACTTATTTGCAGTTATCCGTTAGTTCTCTGGATGTTCTTGTTGGGCCTTAAAGAAATAAAATAGGTTGTCTCGTTATCAAGATTTCATGTAACGTTGTCAAAAACGTTAGCCATTGATTAATGCTATAAACGCAATGCCAATTCCTAATTAAGGATAGATTTTGTTCATTAACAGGTACTTTTTCTTTATTAAGGAAAGCCTTTGACTTTTTTTAGTATCAATTATTCCTAAAATGTTTGTTTCTTGTTTACACCCTATCTTTCTTTATTAAACATTATTAAACAACATTCTTTCTTTATTAAACAACAAGCATGGACAATCAATCGTAATTATTCATATCTTTAATGATGTTATGTTTTTTTTAGAACTCTTGAATAAATTGTAAGGAATCCCTATTCAGTCGTTCATTGATTACTTCTTAAACATTTATTCATCTATTTGTTCTTTAAACCAATAATTTAATTAATCGACAATTCATTGTTCTCAGTA